>NJDC01058201.1:41704-65393 GCA_002245475.1 Calephelis virginiensis | reverse complement strand
CTAAAGGGATAATCAGGGGTTGAAAGTTTGCATGAAAATCTTTCTTAATGGGCTATTGATAAAAATAAATGAATACGTTTAAAAAGGAATAAATTATTCATACAGTTTTAATTCAACTCTAGTTCAGTAAATATAGGTATTAACTGCCACGCGAGCAAAGCCGCGGGGACACCTAGTAATAAATATATAAATAAATACAAATAGGCAGATGTAGTTATAACACTAAAGACACGTAGCCCTATTTCTTGTTGACGGCATTGACGCTCCTTACGGCTGTAGGTATTTAACTAAAAAACAGGGCCTAGTAAAAATACTGTATAGGACATTACCATGCTACTAATACCTTCGTCAAATCTGGGTGCCTGGTTATAACTCCGCCTAATTCCAGAATACTGACAAGAAGATTCTTACTTACAGTTACATAAAATTATACGAGTATGAACTAAGGCGCTCCGTATTTAGCTTTAAGTCATTACAACTATATAAGATGGAATTGAAAGCTAGCTATTAAGATATCAACAAAACATAGCATGTTTCTGCGCTAACTCGAGAAAATGGCTCGAGATTACTAAGTCGCGAAGTGATCAATCATTCTATCAACCACGCTAGTACAATCACTGCGAAAAGTGTTACACTTTTTTGTTTTTTTTTGAGTGGCAAACTATAAGTAATTCATAAGGTGGTAAAATTATGATCGCATCTACGGTCTAGCGATCGGCGAAGTACTTCTTGAGGTTTCACGTTCGCTCCCTAGGTGGACAACAAAAAAAGTGTAGTTTCAATTTTGGATTTGGACTGGATTTGTACCCAGTTGACTATAGGCTTGCCAGTTATTATATTAAGGGACTTAAGTGTCTTCGGCTAGTCGGGGTGCCCTGATTTTGCCTCTGCCCAATATGATATGGGCATGCGGATACTTTTTTATTTTTTTAGTAATTATAAATATGATGGTGAGCATGATTGGCAGTAATGGTGCCAATGGTTTCCAAACTGAGGCAAAGATTTGAGGTAAAATTGTTGAATTTACTCTAAGGACTTGAAAACAAGGGACAAGCATTGATGTTGAGGCAGTAGAATAGATACTGTCCTATTTATAAACATAGACTTAGTATGCCAAAGTGGAAGTTGATATTATAGTCTGAATTGCAAAATAATTGGCTATAATACCACTTTGAACCGTGGAGAAGGTACGTTAGTCTATATTAATAATTAGACAGTGAGACTGCCTATTTTAATCTAGGTGAGTCATCCAAAATTCTACCACCAAGTTAAGGTTACGGTGCTAATGGCAAACAAATCGTTTCTTGCTTGTTATTAGTTGCTTTATATCAAAGTAATTAAACAAATTCTTCAAATTAGCTTGCAATTATCACAGGATGAAAATAAACCTGTTTCATAAAAGATAGTGAACAAACAGGATGCAACCTCTCTTGATGGCAAGAGAAAACCATCGCCTATACACATCATAGGAGTTTCTACAAATTTTATAGAAATATATTTTATATTTTCCACTGTCGGCGATTGATAACATTTTCAAATATTCATATTTTAAATTTTATAGCAAAAAAAAATTCGCTCCAGAACGGATTTGAACTTTTACCATTTTGTCTCAAGCCGACGAAAGCTCTAACTTTTTGAGATACTGATCTTAAAATAAGATAGATGTTACTAGTGCGTCGCTTTCTCATGACCAATTTATATGTCGGAGATATATCACACACACGGGCCGAACAGAAACCACGGGACTAGTAGATCGAGAGCTCACAACTTGAGGGTAGTTAGTAAATAATTCAGAAATATCAAAACAAAGCCGTAACACCTGATCTTGTCGTAAAACCACATCGTAAAACTCATCATAATTATAAACAAAAGAGTAGCTACGTAATTACTCACTACACTGTTAAAAAACATAACCACAATCACACACAAGCAACTATAGCGTACACCCATTTGTTACTAAACAAACCATCAAACATTGGAGTAGGCCTGCTACTATGACAACACTACTTAAACACTTCACGGTGTTCGTGCTTACGCAAACGCCAAACCCCCGAAGGGGAAAGGGGGGCTCCCTCCCGCCCCTCTTAACGTGAGTGCCGACCGAATAATGCACCCCCCGGACGACCCACATCCTGGGCCCCAAGATCCCAATTGAATTAACAATTGCGACCTAGAAGTGTCTCATTGTCAACCTATGAAAGGGAGAGACTATTACCAGTGGCGACCTCCGTACTAGACAGTTGTCCAAACACTGAGAGACGTACACAAGGCATGTCTGCAGTAATATGGCAGCGCTAGGGTTTTTATACATGTGGCAACGATGAACGGACCAATAAGAAATGAGTTACTTGCTAATGCGCCACCTGTTGTTCTAATGAGACAACTTTATTCATGACTTCCCGACAAACGGACCAATAAGAAACAAGCAACGAGAATTCCGATGCACCTGTGGTGCAAAATGTACTAATGACCACAATGTCGTAGCTGTACTTTGTTCATGACTTTCCGACACGCGGGTGCGCCGCCCGTTGTACCGACGATACTCATGACTATTTGTGACTATATGACTACAAATTTGATAGAAATATATTTTATATTTTCCACCGTCGGCGCTTGATAAAATTTCCAAATATTCATATATTAAATGTTATAACAAAAAAAATTCGCTCCAGAACGGATTTGAACTTATACCATTTTGTCTCAAGCCGACGAAAGCTCTAACTATTTGAGATACTGATCTTAAAATAAGATAGATGTTACTAGTGCGTCGTTTTCTTATGACCAATTTATTAGGCCAATATATATGTCGGAGATATATCACACATACGGGCCGGACAGAAACTACGGGACTAGTAGGCCGAGAGCTCACAACTTGAGGGTAGTTAGTAAATGATTCAGAAATATCAAAACAGAGCCGTAACACATCGTAAACCTCATCATAATTATAAACAAAAGAGTAGCTACGTAATTACTCACTACACTGTTAATAAAAATAACCACAATCACGTACACACAACTATAGCGTACACCCATTTGTTACTAAACAAACCATCAAACATTGGTAAGCGTGCTACTATGACAACAACAATGTAAACACGTCACGGTGTTCGTGCTTACGCAAACGCCAAACCCCCAAAGGGGAAAGGGGGGCTCCACCTCACCCCTCTTAACGTGAGTGCCGACCGAATAATGCACCGACGACCCACATCCTGGGCCCCAAGATCCCAATAGAATTAACAATTGCGACCTAGAAGTGTCTCATTGTCAACCTATGACAGTGAGAAACTATTACCAGTGGCGACCTCAATACTAGACAGTTGTTCAAACACTGAGAGACGTGCACAAGGCATATCTGCCGCAATATGGCGGCGCTAGGGTTTTTATACACGTGGCAACGATGAACGGACCAATAAGAAACGAGTTACTTGCTAAAGCTCCACCTGTTGTGCTAATGAGACAACTTTATCCATGACTTCCCGACAAACGGATCAATAAGAAACAAGCAACAAGAATTCCGATGCACCTGTGGTGCAAAATGTACTAATGACCACAATGTCTTAGCTGTACTTTGTTCATGACTTTCCGACACGCGGGTGCGCCGCCCGTTGTACCGACGATACTCATGACTGACTACAGATATTAGAAAATATACTAGCTCGTGACCTTCCGACATATATAATATTTATTTAACAATATTTTTGCGATCGACTGTACAGTGTACAGTAAATACAAGATAATATGATTTAACACCTTAATTTGGTTTGTAGTTCAGAATTATTAATGACTAACATTTTGCCATACAGACGCAAGCTTACTACGCTTTTACTTAGTGATATTAACATTATAGTTAAATATTCCGCCCCTACCTACACTCGCATGTCTGTGTACTCAGATGTTTATTAAATTTATAATGTGACCTATTGTTCCAACAATCATATTAATATATACAACGTATCCATGATCGCCTCTTTGGTCGAGTGGCTAGCGTACATGCCTAACTACATCGACCAAGCATTTGTATTACAAACATTTAGGTATTTGCGTTTCCGGGTCTGGGTGTTTATTAAATATATTCTGGTTTTTATTTAAGTATTTCTATATAATAGTATCGTTGACTAGCACCCATGACACATGCATATAATTTGCTTGTTTTCGGGTTAGATTAAGTTTGTGTAACTTGTCCAGAGTTATAAGAAAGCCCAGTTTGAAATTGGGACATGACAACCTTATCGCCCGTTGGTGATCAAGTAATTTAGGTTATGGTTATTATTCTAGAATTGTAGTCAACCATTACTAGGTGGTAAGGTGCTCTGGCTTTTTCAGATAAGTTACCACGATCTTTCTTAGGTGCCTCTTCAAGTCACCATAGCATCAGTAGGATAATGACGGCCGTCATTGTCCTGCTCCACACTGGAGTGTATATTACCATCAGACTTGCACACGTAACGTAAAATCATATTAGTAAGATAGGGACGCACTAATAACATCAATGGTGGTGATTAGACAACAATTATCTCTTATTATCCGGAAAGTTTTTTGCTTGTTGCTATCTTTTTAGTACTTATTGCATAGTCCAAAAATTAAAAATATTTTAATAATTACCGACAAGACCTCTAGAAAGACCTTTCAAGCAATAAATCTTCATCGAAATCGGTCCATCAGTTCAAAAGTAATGAGGCGACGGCCATCAGAGTCTGTCTAATGGCCGTCGCCTCAAACAGACAGACGGAAAGACAGACATACACACGCACACACACACTTACGTCAAACTTATAACATCCCTCCTTCTTTACCCCAATTCAACTTAAACTGTAGTTTGAAAGGTTTTGGTATTAAAGGGGTTGTAATATACAGAGGGAAAGACGGACATGCCAATTCTATATGGGTTCAATTTTTTTGATACGGAACCCTAAAGCATGTTAAATTAAATCTAGAATACTGCGGAGTTTCCACAGTATAAGACTGCAGTCACTGTTAATTTTAAATTGTCTTGTTCGTTTTGTTGGACTACCACATTTATTTGTGTTCCCTTAGGGCTATTTATATTAATTTCCTTGTTTCTCCAACCTCAACTTCGAATTTGTTCATTGCTTGAGTATAATTAAAAGAATATGTAACATTCTTAGCAAACATTCTTCAACACCCTAGCACTATCTTAGTGACATGTATAATAATTATCTACATTAACACTACCTAACCTGACTCCTTTAATACGAATAAACCGATGTAGTTGAAATATATATGTTTGATTCGTAGATGCTAAATGCAATGATTCTTAAAATCACATTTGGACCCGGTAGAAAGTGTTACCATTAAAATGTTTCCAAATTATTATGGTACAAACTTCGCCTGGTCAGGTAGCAAATTAAATGTCCAATACTACAAAAGTGATTATTATAATCGACTTACTTTAAACATAGGCGGATTTGTGGGCGGAGGTGATCACTTTCCATCAGGTGACCCACTTGCTCGTTTGCCTCCTCTTCTATAAAAAAAATAGGCTTAACCAAACATTATATTCTGATTGAATGTTACAAATATTGAAACAGTTGATTGAAAATAATTCAAACACATTTCAAATATTTTCATTCGTTTTGATAGATATAAATATCGCACAAGTTAAATAAAATATCAGCTTAGGACCCATATCTATTACTTTATTCAACATATAATTCAAAGTTTTTTTGCTGTGTTAAATGCTCTCTACGTCTAAAAATCTATGTCTACGTCACCAACGGAGGTTGTAAATAAGCCTTCCAACTAATGTAAGTTTGAAGTTGAGTTTGCTTACATCTTCCAATTATTATTAAACTAGCTGTTGCCCGCAGCGTTGCCTGCGTAATGAAAGGTCTCACAGGAACTTTTTTTGGGATATATTGTTTTATGGTATGTCATTGTTATGACTTTTTTAATATTCTTACTATGTTTAGGTTATTTATTTATTGTGCATGATGCCTTCCACTGTTTCATCACAGATTCTTATTTTTAGGGTTGGCTGGAAGAAATCTGTAGACCTAGAGATAAGCCCACCTTTTGTGCATTTTTGTTTATCACTGTCCATGTTTTATGTCATAAATTGTGTACAATAAAAAATTAAATAAATAAATATCCTATGTGTTAATCTAAGTCAACTTTTATGTGTGAACCCTTTCATGAAAATCGGTTCAGAAGTTTTGCGTATAGGAGTAACAAACAAGCAAACAAACATACAAGCTTTCGCATTTTAATATTAACAGGATAGGATTTGAATTTATAGTGTTTACAACCGTCTGAAACCCCCATTAAGATAATGTCATTGTCACGCCGTGGTTCGGAGTTTAGCATAGTGAGACTTACGCATCGGACCATACACCATGGTCATAGGAGAGTGACGAATACCATCTATGGTGTCTATAGGCTTGTCACTTGCAATTGAGAGAGATTGTTTGTTTTTTAATACCAATACCATAATAGACCATCTGCCTTCCTTGCCAGGCATCTCGTAAAAGGCGAGCATAGGCTCACCGTCACTAGCACCGTGACATCTGACTAGGTAGAGCTTAGCAGCGACTCGCCCGGATTGGTAACAGAGCCTTACCCATTTCTGCCGCCATAACGTCATGACATGCTCCGGTTCGGAGGGTAAGGTAGCCGTTAAACTTACTTTTGTTCGAGGCTTAACATCCCGGCCTCAGGTTGGCAACGCACCATTACCACCTTTGGTGTCTCTAAGTAGCGTGAATTACTTAACATCAGGAAATTCGTCTGCTTGTTTGCCTTCCAATATCATAAAAAAAATACTACGGAATATTGCATTGTCGTCATTAAGTACGAAACTAAAAGATCTTAAGAAGCTATTAAACACCAACTCAGACTAATCTAAAGAACACCTTTTAAGTTTTGATCGTTTGGTCATCAACCAAGACACACAACTTCCAGAAATTTACGACCAATTTAAACTGGTGTTGCCAGCTTTGGTGACAAGTTATACGACAATGTTTCACAATATATTAAACTCTTAATCCACTAATACATGACACGTTAAAACTTCCAAACTGGTTCATAATTTATTTGTAATACATGCTTTCAGATGGCAGAAAGGGAATTGATACAAACGTTCCAAAATTCGAAAATTATTTGTAAATCCTATTAATATTATAAATGCGAAAGTTTGTAAGTATGGATGTATGGATGTTTGTTACTCTTTCACGCTCGAATGGCTAAACGGATTTGTCTGAAATTTGGAAGTCAGATAGATTGTGACCTGGATTAACATATAGGCTATTTTTAATCCCGATCGCACACCGGGTTTCTGTGAAAACGCGGGTGAAGCCGCAGGTAGCAGCTAGTGAGAAATAACTTTATCAACTCAACTTGTTACCAATAAAATAATATTTAATTATACATATTTATGTAAATACATACATATCTTCACGCTAGTCCCTTACAAGGAAGACAGAGACTATCGTGCTAAATGTCACGACCCTTGCAAACCTGCCTAGCTTCCTCCACATTCATTTATCATTTAACACAAAATCTTTTAACACCACCCTCGAATCCCTAGCAGTATTTTTATTTTAGCACTCGCCCTGTGCTTGGGTTGCATTTCCATAAATTTTAAAGAAAGAAGGAATTTCGCCCCAGACAGGATTTGAACCTATAACCTTTCGTCTCAAGCTCTATGCTCTCTAATGCTCTAACCATTTGAGCTACTGATGATTCAAGTCCTGAACTGAAAATTTTTATTGGTCGTGGTCGTTAGTCGTGGAATGTCAATCTAGATCTCCCCGGGTACCTACAACTATCCAAACTGATATTGTAGTATATATGTTTTGTAAATATTTCATATGTCATTTTTTTCACATGATCGAACCAAAGAAGCGTTTCCTTTCTCATTTTAATCCAAAACTTTCTTTTAGTTCTTCTTTATCTCGGATCTCACTGTAGCGAATGCGAACAACGAGCGTAATGTCACAGATTTCAAAAACAAATAATTACAAAATGAGACTACATTTTCACTACATTAACTCTACTAACACCATAAAAAAAGTCTATGAATATCATTTATGATTAACAATTAATGAATATAACGCAAAAAGCGTTATCCAACAGACTTGTTATTTGCATGGGTTCAATAAGTCCACACATTCGGAATTATTTAAAAAAAATCTAGTTTGAAAAACTGAAACGAAATTTCGAATACAAATTCGTGGAAATTCCGAACGGAAAAATTACTAACGTATTTGTTTGGTTCCTAGATTAGTTCGGATTTGCTGCGATTAAAACTGCTTTTTGATTTTTCTGTATAAATTACTGCGAATTACATAATATATAGCTATAAACAATGGCGGATAGTTTTAGAGTACTTTTTTATTAATGAAAGCCCGTAATAATTTCTTCACTAGCTAGATGAAAGTCCACAGAATCATTACTTTGAATCTCGCCATAAAAAACAAAGAAAATCCCTTCTCGATTTTTCCACGCGAGGTAACTGTCTAGTGCGGGGGTTTTGAGCTTACCCCAACACGACCTACAACTCTAGTGCTCCGGCGACTCATTAGGAACCCCACTGTGCAGGGGCCTGAGGGTCTTCAACCTCTAGCAAAAGGGGTCCTTTTCGCTCTTGAGAGTCGTCCGTGAACTAACGTACTTTATGGAATAAGAAATTCTTAACTTCTGTGCCAGTTATTCTAAATGAATATTTTAATGAATTAAAATCTTTAATTAGATGGTTTTAAAATAATTTAATCGCGTCAGAAACTGAAATTTTTACTTGCATACAAAACAAAACATTGTTGATGGCGGTAGTTTTGTGGCGCACTGACCAAACTAATTTTAATCTTTATCTTCTTTCAACGAAAGTATTAGAAAGAGACAAAACACTTTTAGGGCTGTCATATTAGTCTATACACGACATTTCTACGAATTATTAAAAACCTACTAGGTGTATTCGTGACTTCATCAACATCGAACAGAATACAAACATAATTTCAGTCCTTTGAAGGTGTGTTTTGAAAAAGCTAATGTTTAAACTCAAATTTTTAGCTTATACTTCTTTTTGTTTTTTTTTGTTTTTGGTATTCGCCTTAGCATTTTGCCATTAGTCAAGTAGAAATTTGCATCAAGTTAACCGACGAGAAAATACACTATACGCTAATTTCTTCATTTTATTTGATTTTTGCACTTTCACAGAACAAAATTGTACAAAATGCCACCAAAATTGACTAATTTCACTCAATATAAACACGAAATTCAATAATTATGAAAAAACTTCGACCATCTTTTCTCTCGATGGCGCCAAAACTGTCAGCTATACTAACATATGCATATCAAAATCGGATTAACCATAAGAGTCTCAAACAGGCTGACTTTCGTGTTTATAATATTAGAGTAAGTATAATAGTAAGGATTATCTCAAAAAAATCCATCAGAGTTTGATGAAATGCATACGAATAAGAACATCAGAGAGCCACATTTCAAGTAAAAAAAAATGTTTCTTCTCGATAGAAAATTTTTGAAAATTCGGGTGAATTAAGAATCTTCTCCGCTCATCTTCTTACTCTGTCTCCAAAGTCTGAGGGAGTTGCAAAAACCGCGAGTTTAATAACATATTAGTCATTTAAAAAAAGGAAATACTTGTTTTGATTAAAAAAATGGTAATTGGTAAATTTCCACATTATCTTGTCTGTGTATCATTACCGCCTCTGTGGTCTAGCGGTTCAGTTGTTGGACTTGACTGCATGAGGTCCCGGGTTCGAATCCCGGGTCGGGCAATAAAAAGAAAATGTAGTATTTCCAATTATCTGATACTAAAAAAGTGTTGCTTCTGATTGGATATGTGACCGGTTGGCGATAGACTTGCCACCTGTCGCATTATGGGAGTTGGTGTCTTCGGCTAGTCGTAGGTGCCCTGGTTGTGCCTCTGCCTACCTCTTCGGGGATATGGGCGTGAAGATACTTATTTTTATTTCATCTTATCTACACAAAATTTCCTTGTCTCAATGTTAGTTACCGTACTCCTCCGAAACGGCTTGACCGATTCTCATGAAATTTTGTGAGCATATTGAGTAGGTCTGAGAATCGGCCAACATCTATTTTTCATACCCCTTAGTGTTAATAGTGACTCACCCCAATTCTTTTAAAGCAGAACAACTTCAGCCGGGTCAGCTAGTTTTTCTGTATAATCGTAAAGGAGAACGTGCAAATTACATTTTTTCTTTTTTAAGGCACCGTTTCACTGATTTAGATAAATAATTCAAATTACATTCAAAAATATATTCGATAGATATCTATCAAATAAATATATAACAAAGTCGTAAAACCTTCAAAAATTTAAGGAGTTTTGAAGGAAATTCTTAATGTCAGACAAAGTCGCATCCGCGGCTAAAGTTATTTACACAAAAAGGTTATAAATTCTCATCGACACTATCTAAGAAGGAATCAGAGTTGAGATCAATTTATGAATGAATTAAGGCCGCCTTTGTTTTGGCCGCCCACGTCGGTAATAAAATAAACATAATGAGGCTGCTCACAAGTTCTGTACAACTTATTTAGTACTTGTATTATGTGGTGCTGGGAGTTAAATATTACGACTTGCGATTTACTACCATTTTGCTCGTGAGAACTTGCTCATTAAAGTCTTGGTTTCAGGAAAATACGCACATTTCCTTCTGATAAAGTCGCGTTTTGGAGTAAATGAGTTTTCGAAACATATCGGACGTTTTAAGTAATATATCTACTGATCCGTCAAAGAAATATTTTCAAATTATTCATTCTAAAGTCTACCGTTTTGACTTGCTCCAGAAAAGGAGTAGGTTCGAAACTGTTTGTTATTTACGCGAATATCCATCCGATAGTGATGGTTAGTTTTTCGAATGATAGGTTTCGGATAATTATTCCGAGGTGATCCCTTATTTATTTTATCTTGATCCGACCCGTAGTTTTTTAAATATACAAAGCTGCATAAATGCATTATTAAATATAATTAATTTTTTTTTTATGATATTGGAAGGCAAACAAGCAGACGGATTTCCTAATGGTAAGAAATTAACGCCGCCTAGAGACACCAAAGATGGTAATGGTGCGTTGTCAACCTGAGGTCAGTATGTTAGGCCTCGAGCAAAAGTAAGTTTACCGGCTACCTTACCCTCCGAACCGGAACACGTCATGACGTTATGGCGGCAGGAATAGGTAAGGCGGTGGTACCAATCCGGGCGAGTCGCTGCAAAACTCTACCACCTAGTCAGATGTCACGGTGTTAGTGATGATAAGCCTATGCTCGCCTTTTACGAGCTGCCTGGCAAGAAAGGCAGATGTTCTAATCTGTAAAGAAGTCCGGACCAACACGGGGAGAATTTTGAATACCGTGCATGAATCATATAAATATTTTGTTATTCCCCACATATTGACATTTAACATACATACGCCTCCGCTTTTATTGAGAGGGGTTAAAGAGATCTTTCTATTACAAATATCTTCATCTAATCCAAAAACTCATTATATCGCCTTCGCCCAATATCTATCATCTGTGGGTGATTGTACACCTACATAGTATTGTTGGTGATAAAATATGCATTAGCTATCATAGGTTGAATACAAAATGTTGATACACGGAATCCCCCAATTGATCCTTTGATAATAGACCTCGAATGCTATTGTTAAAGTGATACGAACATAGATTCTTGAAGTATGCTTGAACCAGCCTGTACTTACAATGATGTCTTTACAACAAACATATACTGAAAGTGAATGTTTTTGTTCCTGATTATTGAAATCTGTATAAATACTACGCAATAAGAGGCGGGACTTCTATAGATACATAGCAAACCCGAATTTTGTATGAAGTTTACTTGAAAAATTATAACCCGAATAATTTGAAAGTAAGTCTTAAGGCATTCAGATATAAGGCAAGTGTCATATGATTTGGGCGAATAAAAAACATAGCAAACTTATTTTTTTATATGAAAGTTGCGCCAAACTGTCTGTAATATCCATTGTCAAAGCAATATTCGACTTACTTATACGTACGGGTATATCCTACATCGCAATATTATTGATTATGAATTGTATCGGTATAGGTTTTGACTTTTTGTTGAAAAACAACTGAGGTCTACAGACACCTTAGAAGTTGTAGGTGTGTCACGTTTCATCCTCCTGCAGCCAGGGTTTCAGACCTAATATGCAAGTCTAGCGGCTACCCTTAACCCTACCCACTGATCTAAAAATTACCGAGTCATTGTACTGGCAGGACTGGTGGGAATGGGTAGAGCGTTGGATCCCTACCTAGGAAAGTTGCTGCACAGCACTCTAGCATTAGTGGTCTTGTTCGTATATCTATAATGCTCGCTCCTTACGAGCAGAGAGACAGATGGTCTTTTCTTACCAGGACCAACACGGCACTCTGCAGTGTAGAGAGCAAATTGGTATCACGAGTAACGCTTTCTTGGCAATAGTCTTTCATTTACACCATTGCAGGCAGCTTACACACAAACCCTGGTGGACTCCGTAACTTTTGTTACAAGATTAGTCCAGCGAATTGGTGACCTTCACCTGGCTCGTTAGACTACTAGTGTCTCCATCGAGTTATCATATCTATAGATCTTACCAAAGAAGTTTAATATTCCCTATTTTACAATTGTTCGCACCCCCTGCTCTGCCGTTACCAAGAGCGACAGCTATCGTAGACTCGGTTAAGCGGAGCTGCCGGAGACTGATGGCCGTGGTTTTGAAGTTGGTCATTTGGGGGGTTTTGCCGTAATCCCCAAGCTTGGCGGGTGGGTTGGGGACCAACAATAGGGTAGACGTTTTCACAATAACGCTGCTGCCGTCCTGCGTCAGCAATTTTGCTTCCACCCATCTTGGAACGTTTGACCGCCGTTCGTCGGTTGACTGATTACGCTGGTGGTACATTCCACACAGCGGGCGGTGAGGTCGTCACTTCCCTACGCCTTCATCTGACCTTCTTTAAATAATTATGATATTGTTGTATTTTTTTGCATGTTTTTATGTGTGTTATCTCATACTTATATACTGTATGAACATATTTAAATAACCGTTTTTATAAATATGTAAGTAAAAATAGCATATAGTTTTCAACGGAAAGGTATTAAAAAAGTATAGGTCAGCCTCTGTGGTCTAGCGGTCCGGGTGTTGGACTTGACTGCATGAGGTCCCGGGTTCGAATCCCAGCTCAGCCAACAAAATATAAATTAGATTTTTCCAATTTTCGAATTAAAAAAAAAGTTGGTCGGGATTGGAAATGTGCCCGGTTGGCGATAGGCTTGCCACCTATCACATTGTGGGACTTAGTGTCTTCGGCTAGTCGTGGGTGCCTTGGTTGTACCTCTGCCTCTCTTTGAAGATACTTTTTTTTTTAGGTCAGCGATTTTGTTCCGACGTAATTTCCGTATTGGCAGTGATGGTATATAATGCGTTATTAAAACTACGAGTATAGACATTGTTTGAGTCTTATCTCAATCGCATGAAATTAATTAATTTTAATTAATTATTAAGGCATCAAAATTTTAACCGAGGAAATGCAAACATTTCCTTTTTTATATACAAACACACCGCTTCAAAAACTTTTACACCACTCTCGGATACAACCCAAGTGGAATGTCAACCTAGATCTCCGTAGTCGCGGACATCTACATCTATCAAGATGAATAAACGTGTAAACTACGAACGAACTTCCACATACATGCTCTATTATAGATGCGAAAGTTTGTCTGTCTGCTTTATCGGCTAAAGTAATGAACAAATTTGATGAAGTTTGACATACATATAGTTAAAGACCCGAGTTTACACAAAGGTTAATTTAAAAGATCTATACCTAAAAGATTATTAAATAAATAATAAATGAAGGTAAATAATTAAGGGTAGTAAAATTGCAAAAATCGACTCGAAATAGTTCATAAGATATCACGCCGCGACTTGATCATTCTTTTTTCAAAAGTTTAACTAAGATATTTTGAAATGGTCCCTCAAATATATATATATGATAAAATGTATCGATATCCATCGTCATGATATAATTAATATGGCATTCTCGGAGTCATTACTTATATTTCTCAAAAATAACTATTAAAATCGTTTGGCTTTTGACCAAATAATCGCGTAACAAACAAATAATAAAGTTGAATTGAGAACCTCTTCCTTTTTTGAGTCACTTAAAAAGTCTGTACAAAAATCTACTATACGCTGACGAAGTCACGGGCTTAACCTTGTAATGACAATAATTCTGAATGAACAATCATCGTCAAATCAGTCACGGACATTTCGAAACGTGTGTTGGCATAAATGGGCGAAACCCCCTTGATCTCTATTTTTAAAGTTCCGCTCGAACCCCCAAATAATACAGTTTTATGTTCGCTCGTAATCATATCCTTTCGTGTAAACGTCTCAATTAGGTATGGGAGGATGTGTGGACATGGTCATTAACGGCTTTTGAATATGACTGTTCTTTTAATACTTTGAATGGATATTGATTGACTGAGTTATTGACTCTTTATCCGATATTAGCACTGAAGAATGAATAGACCATTCGGGTAGCTTGTAAGAGGTGAATGAAGATTATATCATACCCGTCCCCTAGGTTAGTCCGGGTGCCTTGTTTAGAATAAGCAATCTGCCCTCCATAGCTGCAGTTTAGTAGGTTAGTACTGCCTCAGTCTGAACAGTAAGCTCAGAGGGTCATAACTCATAACCAACAAGATTTTCTATGCAATTTCACACTGCTGGTAGAGTGTTGAGCAATAATTCTCCTAAGAATGAATATCATTCTTGAGGCCATAATGACAATTATTATGAACATTACGTTCAGGTTCGGAGGTCGGAGGATAGGGTAGCTAGCCTTGCAACCGGCCACAGGACAGTCACGCACCTATAACATCTATGGTACATATTTTTATTTTAGCACTTGCCCTGTGCTTGGGATAGATTTCTATAAATTTTAAAGAAAGAAACAAAAATTTCAATTTAAAAAAAATCTCATTTGGTGGGTACTCAGAATTGTGTATCTATATGACATAACTACCCGCGTTAACAGGTTAGAAAGGGACGTTTCGCCACGGGACTTGAATCCTCAGTAGCTTAATTGGTTAGACCATTCGTCGGCTTGAGACGAAAGGTTACAGGTTCAAATCCAGTCTGGGGCGAAATTTTTTCTTTCTTTAAAATTTATAGATATCTATGGTACAGTTACAGTTATGGTTGTTTCATGCCAGTAGGAGAGCAATGTACATGTTATACAGTCATATTACATAAAAACGATCAACGTTCTGATAGTTGATAATACAGATGGCTTATAGAAAGCAATAGTATTATGGTACAGGTATACAGTTGAGGCTAGAACGTCTTAAAACCAATGACATTAGCGTCATTTGATGTAACTTCCCTATTCTTGTTACTCGAACACGATAGTTGTGATCACTATGTTGCCAAAAACAGATACGCACGAATCTGGTCTACCATATAATTCCGTCTGATAATTAAAATCAACTGAAAATTAAATTAGGTCACGACCGTGTTGTGGACTTGTGGACAATGCAAATGCAAATAGTCTAAGATCCGAATTTAAGTCAACATTCATCGAGCTTTTAATAGGATGAAACATATTTTTTACTAAATTTAGTATATCAGAAAATGTGCAAATAGGTTGCCTAAGAATAATGGATAGAATTTTTTTTATTTTTGAAAAACATTTGAGATAATTAGAAACTTTTGTACTGATTTAAAGTAGGTGTTAACGTGTAATATGTGTAGAAGTTGTGTTGCCTGTAATTTATTAGGGTCGCAAGTCATAATCAGGTATGTTGTCTATTTCAGTTATTTTCACTTGATCGGATACTAGAAAAAAACATATTAACATAAGAGCTGTTTTATTGCGGATACGTCGAAATGGAGTTGTCTGCATAAAAATGCGGTAAAATTATTAGTCATTATAATTATTAGTCAAAAATGTTTAAAAGTATTCTGTCCACATTTTTTTAGACAACCTTTTCATAATATTACTTCAAATGTACCAAATTTGTTACAAAATATGTTTCATTCTGTTCTAGACCTGTTGTATGTCAATGTAGGTTTGGATCTTACACTAAAAAAAAGTCATACTAATTTCAAAGCGGACGAGAACTACTTGTTTTTTTTATTCTGATTCACTGAGGTCAATTGAAAATAAAATATGTTTTATAAGCCGCGGACAAAAGCTAGTTTCATAGTAAAAATATATCTTTCATCAACATAGCACTGAAAGTGTCGTTAAACGTAACAAATTTCCCAAATGGACGATCTTCATAGTTATTTCCATCCCGCAATAAAAACGCACATAAAACATTAAACCCTTCGTTTCACAGCATTTCTTTTATGTGATTGACTTTGAATGGAGTTGTAATTTATATCGACAATTAAAAATCCTTCAGTGTATTTTAAGATTTCTCCTAAGCTTTACATTTCTTGTTTAATGTTTACGCATTAAGCTACAGTTGCAAGTTGTTTTACAAATTGCTGTGAATAATTGAATTTTCTAGTACTCTTCATGATGGCTTAAACCAATTTAATAAAATATTATTTTTATTTAATATCATAATTTTGAGTTAGACCTTTTATGGCATAAAACTGTACGTCCAACGTTATGGAAACAAAAGTTTGGAGTATCAGAGATAAAATTTAAAAAAATCATCTAAAAAGACAGTTGCACTGCGCAGAGACAGAGACGGAGTGGGATTGAAAGAAAGAGTTTGTGTAAAAAGAAAAATAGTACAAATGGAAGGATATTATCAATAATTTGTTAATATACTAGCTGACTCTGCAAACTTCGTATCTCTTGACATTAATGCTTCGGTAGTAGCGCAGTCTGCCAGACCCAATGTAAAACATTCCAAAATCAACGACTACTTACAAATAAAAAAAGACGGGTTGCACTCCGGGAGTGCCGGCAGAAGTGAAAACTTGAATATTAACGTTGTGCGTCAGTAAGTCATGTCAGGCTCTTAGGTAAAGCGGTGGCCTTTTTACACAAGCTCATGTAATGAGATTTGGAGGCAACGAGGAAATATACGATACGCTAATTTCTTCATGATTATTTCATTTGTGCACTTTCACTGAACAAAATTGTACAAAATGCCACCAAAATTGACTAATTTCACTCATTATTAACGCGAAATTCAATTATTATGAAAAAACTTCGACCATCTTTTCTCTCGATGGCGCCAAAACTCGTTTAAGTGTTACATTTACTCTTTTCGTGCTATATTTTGGCGGGTAGGGTTATCATTTAAAACATTAGCTTTTTTGCAGACGTATTTCCTGATGGTAAGAAATTCACGCCGCCTAGAGACACAAGGTGGTAATGGTGGTACCTTACCCTCCGAAACGAAACACGTCATGACGTTATGGAAGCAGGAATAGGTAAGGCGGTGGTACCAATCCGGGCGAGTTGTTGCGAAACTCTACCACCTAGTGACAAATAAACATCCAAATAAATAAATATATAAATATTTCTGGACAATTTACACAAATTTAATCTAACCCAAAAGTAAGCAAATTATATGCTTGGGTTATTGGTGTTAGTCAACGATACTAGGCTATACATAGAAATACTTAAATAGATACCAGAATGAATTTAATAACACCCAGACCCAAAAACTTTTAAACACTGTCCATGGCAGCGGGAAAATATAAATCGGTACTTTTTAGTCGGGGCAAGTTGGACAGCACTACTCTGACAATAGTCTTGTTGTATCTGCCTGCTTCTTAAGAGTTGTCAAGTGAGGAGGCAGTGGGTCTGTTTTAGACAGGAAACCCTTACCAGCACTAGGAAAAACGGACTAGTTTAAAAGGAAGAAATCAATATTGTTTTAAGGCGTCAAGATAAGGCGTCCGAGCTTTCCATGGTTCTTTTACATGAATTTACTGTAGTGACCATATAAATAATAGCTTAGAGTTCAATAACTTTTTTACGATAAAAGTATTCAAAGAATATGGTGTTGCTAAAAGGCCTAACTGCCTTCTCAGAAAAGTATCTTTATATACTTTTTCCAATATCTCGATATTTTTATTATATTTTTGGCTTGAGGTTAAAAACTGTCAATAGCCAAGCTTAAGTAATTTGCATTATGATACATAAAAAGAAGCTAAAAGATTCGAAACAGTAATAAGATGTCATAGTTAGTCATTTCAGGTTCAAAAGTAAAGTGGTGACATACTTACCTAAACATGATGATGCATGATGTACTAACAACAATGCCCAATAGTATACAAAATGACATCTAAAATAAAATAAAAATAAAAAATAACTTTGAATTGAGATCATTTTAAATTGCTAAAAAAGATAATATCTAACGGTTGCCTCACTAGGCAATAATTATACTTCAACTTTTATTTTTATATATTGAAAAAACTGAATCATTTTTTTCATTAGATCCTATCAAAACACCTTTCTTCACTTCATCTTTAAGCATCTTTTTTAAAGATCAGTTTTTAAAAAAAAGCTTTGAATTTCTTTTAGTTGTTGCAACATTTGTTACAAAGTAACTATATTATTAAGTGAATTCAGATTTTACTAAATTGTCATTGTATGGTTCTGAAAATCATCATCTTCATTATCTTAGCATTTATCCCAGTGTGATAAAATATATGGGAATTTAGGGTCCGTTTTCCTACTAAAATTTGTAACAAAAGTAAAAGAAGTTGAGACTTAACTCGATCTTCGACATACCTAACACTGAGTCCATTCGCACACATGTCTTCTTTTTTCTTTTCTCGACATTCCTAAAATGTGTAGGTCGGCTTCTTCCTCTTTAACTGGCGCCTATAGGCTTTACTATCAAACTTATAGTTCTTAAAATACGATCATGTAATTAAAACCTAATATTAGCATCAAACTTCCTGCTATAAGATACCCAAAATGATACGCTTTGAAATCTAATCCACTTGATGTTCTCGTTGTATAAATCTGCCACTTTTATGTATAATTAAACGTTGTTAGTAGTGATATATGTCTGTGTAATTGCCAGTTTCATTAGTGGTCATATTCTCACATTTTCGGTTCGGAAATTCGGAAAATTTCAATGTAAATCGCTGGAGTTACGAGTAGGGTAATGGAAAACGAAATGGCAGTTAAGCGGATTTTATGATGATCGTGCCATTGTTTGCATTTTGTAGATTTATTTTGGATAATGAGCTTCAAATTACAATATTGGATGTAGTTTCCTTGTCAATATTATTTGAGCCATTAACTCATTGTTTTTTTATTTTAAAACGCTGAGTTGTGTTGAGGGTATCCGACGCCGGCGTATTTGAATGAAGAGTCATGAATGCGAAGGAAGCTAGACAGGTCTGTAGAAATCCTTTAACACACTCGACACTTGGCGTGAAAATATATGTATAAATTATGTATAAACGTACTTATGTATAAATGTTTAAGCAATGGTCAATTATCAATCACGAAATCGCAAAAACTTCAATGCGTTGTTACATACTGAAACCGAGACCGCAAGTAGCTGAGGTCAACACAGGATCACTAGACCACAAAGGCAACGCAATGCAATATCAATAACAACCCATCAAAAACGTGGTGCATCCTACAATCTTGCCAAAAAAGCTATTTCACCACCTATTCCCCAAATCTATTTCACCATTAAAATTGATCTGCTTATTTTAAAAATCCATGAAAAGACTATTCCCGTCACATCCACCAGTCAAGTGATACATGGTAAAACAAAGCGAGTGATATCAATTTCAAACAATGAAATTAAAATGCTCACTGGCTGTTGAATCGGGACGTGAACTGACGTCCATGTTTTAATCCGGAATTCCACGAGAGCCAGTCATATACGTCCACTCATCTTTGTCGAGTGCTGTTGTTCCGGACGTCATAATGTAAAAGATTTTTCAGGGTTTTAAATGAGAGATTTTTTTGCCATTATAAGCTTTTAAGAAACTAGCAACTAATTCTGTGTTGCAGATATCCACGAGCATGGCTACTGCCCCTTAAGTAGCCTACTAGCTTTTATGTCAGACTTTGGCCATAAAAAGAATCTTCACGGTAATATCTCCAAAGAGATAAGCAGATATATAATCAGGATACTCACAATTAGCTGAAGTTAGTAGCACAAAATAATAGGTCGCTACACTATCGCCAGCTAAATCTAAGTTGTTTTACAAACAAAACACATTTTAGTTGGCCGAACCGAGATTAAAAAAACTTGTATCACGAGTATCGCTATTGTCGTAAATTGTAAATTGTAAATTTAGGGGTTATAGAATTTATTTTATTTTTGACATACTTTGATAAATTTAATATATACGAGCAGTATACATATTTGTTATCATACGTCCATCCTTATACTTAGTCATTGAAATCTGACATTTTTTATGAAAATTTTAATTTTAACATTATACTATTAACCTACATTTTTTATTTTACACTTTAATTTTAATTTCGATATTATTACTTGTTTATTATAATTTCATTGCCGAATAAATTTTGCATTTCTTACTTTTTTAAATTGTATTCCCTGTTTTTAGGGTAAAACCATAACCTGGTTCTAACTCATCTATTATTTTTTTTTGACTACCTGCATGGTTTGTTTATATTATTGTCATACATTAGGATGCTGTTGAGACAAGATTTGTTTATGTATTTGTTATGTGTTTGTTTTTTGCAATGTTTGATGTAAGGTGTTTTTAAAGGTTGTAATATTTTTTTTAACTACCGTATATGCTTATAAAAAATGATTTTAATGTATTTTTACTGTTGACGTATTTCAAGTGTAACGAATGTACCTACGAAATAAAGACAACGAATTGAATTGAATTGAATTGAATTGAATTGAATTGAATTGTCGTGTTTTATTTTAGACTTTACCTTTGTTTTAACTACATAACGTCAGTCTATTTTAGTTTTCCATGTTGGAGAGTAGAGCTGCCTAGACTTGGTTACGATGACACAAGATGGCAAGGTATTATTAAGGTAAAATTTCCAATTTCCTTTATGATTACAATTTTATAAATTGTAGTCATAAAGCAAAAAGTAAAATACCTATATAAGCGCTGCGTATATTTATTTATGTTATCTATAGGCCAATGTCTCTCACTTAAGAAGCTTATAGATAAAACCACAAGATGCTTGCTCTCACCCATGAAGTTAATTTTTTACTGGAAGTTACACTCCTTACAAAGGCCTGATATCACTTCCAAATATTGGTGACACTCTTTAGTGTACTAGCCTCTTTTTCATTTTAACTTTGATAATTGACTTCACAAGACTACAAGAAGACAAGGACGGTGCATTAGAGAGAGTCAGAAATATTTGGAAATGTCATCAGGTCTGAACTAGGAGTGTACTTATAAAATACGAGTAGCTTCATGCAGTTTTGGCGCCATCGAGAGAAAACACGGTCGAAGTTTTTTCATAACTATTGAAGTTCGTGTTGACATTGAGTGAAATTAGTCAATTTTGGTGGAATTTTGTACAATTTTGTTCAGTGAAAGTGCACAAATGAAAAATCATAAAGAAATTAGTGTATCGTGTATTTCCTCGTTGCCGTCAAATCTCATTACATGTGCTTGAGTGATGAGGCCACCGCTTTACCCAATAGCCTGATATGACTTACTGACGACTTATGACTAATGACTAATTATGATTGATTAAAATTGATACAAAATTTGATGTTAATTTCTACTTGACTAATGGCAAAATACTAACGTATTGGTGAAAGCCTAAATAAAGAAAGAAAAAAGAAGTCTAGGTTCATGTGTTTACCGATAAAAGAGTCGTGTTTTTATAGTATGTTATTTCATCAAGCAAAATAACTAATACCTGTAACTGAGGTTAGTAAATATGTCTGTCTCTGTATGTTAAACGAGGGTGACATTATTTTAGTAATATGAAACACGTCAAATGGACTTACATTTAAAATGTTCGCGAACCCTCACTGCAACGCTGTCAACGCATTAACTTGGTAATAGTGGGCTATATTTAGTTTTATTTTTCTAAGACAACACGCGTGCAAGGACTTACAAAGCCGACTATTACACGATTAGGTAACACTGCAACATAATTAGGAGTTAATTTTTTGGAGAGTACGGTACTTAAATAAAATTTCTTTGTGAGAAGTTGGGAACAAATTTATTAAATCATTGTATGCCCGGTGCTTCATATGACTACATATTAAACAGTCTTCTCACAAAAACATATGATCCAAATACTATTCTTATTATTTGTATTGGTAGAAGGGTATGCTCCGGACAACTCATCGGCGACTCATAACCTGCAAAAGTTTTGGGATTCTGTAAGGGATGTTCTGGATATGGTTGAAGGAAATGAAAAAGTGATTATGTGTGGTAACTTGAATGGTTGGGTGGGGACGCGACGGGACGGTTACGAGGCCGTTCTTGGACCCTATGGTGATAAGAGAGTGAATGATGCTGGAAAGCATATTGTAGATTTATGTGTGGAAAGAAATCTTCTTGTGTCTAACACAATGTTTCAGCATAAGGACATACATACGTATACATGGAGAAGGAATGATCACATGAGTACGATAGATTTGATTTTGGTTGATAGTCGCCTCCGGAAGTGTTAATGGACACGAGAGCCTTCAGAGGCCTAACTCTTAACACGGACCACTACTTGGTTACTAGCCGGTTTAGGGATCTGTTTAGGAAGTGTATTCCATTTGGAGGGCTTGAAAGGATTAAGAGTGAAAAGTTGCAAGACCCGAGTGTAGGAAGCATGTATGAGAGTCAAGTCCAAGACGACTGAATAGTGTGTGCCTACCGGACTTAGACGTGGATGACTGTTGGAATGTTTTGAAAGATAGTATGGTTGATGTTGCGAAAGAGGTATGTGGGAGTACAAAGTTGCACAAGTCTATGAATGGTGACGCATGGTGGGATGAGGAGGTAAATGCCTCAGTTGAAAGAAAGAAGAAAGTTTGGCTAGACTTTGTAGCATGTTTGCAGTCGAATGACAGTATGAAAGATTTGTAGAAAGAAACGTACCGTTGTTGCAAGAATATCACCAAACAATTAATGAAAGAGAAGCGTGAAAGGGAAAGTATGAAACTAGAAGAGAGGTTGGCTAACAACTTCGAGATGAACACCAAACACTTTTGGTGGGAGGTGAAGAAGTCTCGGAGTTGTTCGTCTACCTCCAAAATGAATAGAATTAAGTCTAAGAGTGGTGATATTCTTGCAAGCACGCATGACGTGTTAAAACGGTGGAGTGAATTTTATGGAGACATGTATGAATGTGCCCAGGATGTCGCCGCTGGGCCCGAGTACTCATATGACTCGGAAATAGTGGAAGCATCTGACGGCATTATGATGGAAGAAGTATGAAATATGGTAAGGCTGCGGGAGTAGATATGGTTACAGCTGAGATGATCAAACTTGGTGGTCTTGCGGTCCGGGACTCTTTCTGGGTTCTTTGTAACAAGTGTTGCTGTAACTGTAACTGGCAGAGTACCCGAAGACTGGCGACGGGCGGTCATCGTGCCCTTGTATAAAAGAAAGGGTTCACGTATGGACTGTACAAGTTACAGGGCCATTAGTTTGATCAGTTTAGCATCAAAAGTGTATGCAAAAATAGTTGAAAGGAGGATGCAAGGGATGTCCGATGGAACATTGTAGGAGGCTCAAGGCGGTTTCAGATCTGAAAGAGGATGCACGGATCACGTGTTTTCGCTCCGCAACATTATAGAGAAGC
>NJDC01058201.1:0-27640 GCA_002245475.1 Calephelis virginiensis | reverse complement strand
ACTAATTAAAATTAATTGAAATTTATATAAAATTTGATGCAAATTTCTACTTGACTAATGGCTAAATACTAACGTGAAGGCCAAAACTTAAAGAAAGAAAGAAAAGACACCGGATTTAATATTGTTTAATATTGTTTTTTATTGCGATTTGATTTTCAGTGATAAAGGTATGAATAGACTTACCAATCAAACATTGATATCTGAAAATTGACTGACTGACGATACAAACTAGTGCGGGTCAATATTCTGTATGGAGGGGCAAAACAAAAAAAAATAGATGATTTGTGTAAATCGTCATATTCAACATACGAGTGTCTCAGGTTAGTAAGCAAGTATGGCAAAAAATAATCCAAATTTGATTGGCACAAATGTTTATATTGCTTAACCTAATCTTCGCAGTATTTTAGTATTATTTCATTTTTTGTGTATATTTTGTTTAGCTAAAATCCATAAGTAAAATATTCACTAAGAAATTGATGTAGGTATCGTGTATTTTCTCCGTGCTATTGTAGCGGTAGCATCCATAACAAAGTTCAATAAGAGTTTCACTGCTTTACCTAAGACCTTGGTATGACTTAATATGATGACGAAAATGAGCAAATAGAGATATGCATAACGAATGAAAACAAATAAGGAGATATTTATAATTAAGGAGTCTTAGTCTGCCGGAAGGGGTCCACGTATCTAAGTAAGTTTTATTCTTGAAATTGGCTAAAATTATTGTGAAAAACAGATGGAAGCTATATTTATAAGAAATAAAAATTACAAAAATGATACAAAAAAACAATGTAGTAGGTAATAGACAAAATTTACAAAAAACCATTCGTTCAATGGAGTAATAAAACAAGACTGATTTAAATGCTCATGGTACGAACTAAAGTAAGTAGTATTTTAAGACAGAAGTAAAACTTTCCTTTGACAAAACTGTTTTGTCAAAGCTTATGATAGTCTGGTCCAGCGGTTTTGCCGTGAAAGATAGGTCCGTTGCGTATAATCGGAACTAATGTCGACCTACAGCGAGCTGTTAATTAGTTGAAACCTATTTTTACAGTAAACTAGCTGACCCCCCAAACGTTGTCTACGTTGACGACTATACAATATTGACTTTTTTCACAATGGGATAAATGAAAATGTTATTTTTTTTTATTTTCCCTGGAACTTTACTGATTTTTTTTTCATAAGAGCCTTCTTCTGACAAATAGTCAAAACACAACGAAAAAGAATTAGCAAAATTGGCTAATCTATTTAGGCGCGATGCGATGACCACGCGAAATGGGGAATGTTTTTATCATCTTTACAGATTTAGTTTATCAGATTTTTTTTTAATGTTTTATTATTAGATGGTGCAATTTGAAGAATAGACCATCTGCCTTCCTGCCAGGCAGCTCGTAAAAGGCGAGCAAAGGCTTACCGTCACTAACACCGTGACATCTGACTAGGTGGTAGAGTTTCGCAGCCACTCACCCGGATTGGTACCACCGCCTTACCTATTCCTGCCGCCATAATGTCATGACGTGTTTCGGTTCGGAGGGTAAGGTAGCCGGTAAACTTACTTTTGCTCAAGGCCTAACATTCCGGCCTCAGGTTGGCAACGCACCATAACCACCTTTGGTGTCTCTAGGCGGCGGGAATTTCTTACCATCAGAAAATCCGTCTGCTTGTTTGCCTTCCAATATCATAAAAAAAAAATCAAATAGTCAGAAACTTTTATCCCGACTTAAAGTGTAAGAGAATGTGCAGAAGAAGTTGGATTGCCTGTTATTTATCAGGTTTCCAGATATAAACAGATATGTCCATGCTACTACTGTCATACTTACTTTCACGGGATTTGATAATAGAAAAAAAATATCAACATAATATGTCAAGTCTTATTATAAATACGTTGATATAAGTTTAAAGTATAAGTCAATAAAAAAAAAAAACATTCGGTCCAAGATTTTTTAGACAACCCGTTTATAATCAATGTATTATAAAGTATATCGCATTCTATAGTCAGCTCGATGTAGCTCCATGAAGGTTAGGTTTTTTAACTAGCAGAGCGAGTTCACAAACTGTTGTACATAAATTATTTGAGGTTTCAACACATGATATAGATGGCGCTGTACATTTCTACAACTTGATATTGAACTTAAGACAAACATAATATTTAATACATATTAAGTTGAATATTAGGTAAGTGACCAACTATTTAATTTTTAGAAGGTAGTTCGTTCGGAACTATCTGATAGGTTTATACTTTTTCTTAATGTCAGTGTATGATATGTGATAAGTTGTTAATCGTTACTTTTCAATCGCCGTGGCCGTCGGTCCAGTGACAAGAAAGTAACGTTTAAAAATAATCGTGACTTTGTCACGTTGGTCACTCTCGGCACAATACATGTTACGGGTTACCTAGGTTATAAATTCCTTTATTTTATGTAGTTATCGCTTCGAATATAATTAGGCAAACAATTCAGGAGTCACACTCATTTTCCAATTAACGCAATGCCATTAAGCCAGATTTTCAACAGACTTTTAAAAAGGAAGATAATTTCATTTTCTCAATTCGCCTTATTCTTTTTTTTTTGTGTTTTCCAATTATACAAGAGAGAGAGAGAGAGAGCGTAAATTTAAAATAATGTTCACACTTTTATAGGATTACGACTGTTGTATTTAAATCAATGTTGATAGTAATAATTTAAAGAACATATCTAGATAGCGACGTCAGGCGTGACGAGTCGCCATCACTGCGATCGAACGACGTTCCGGAACGGCAACGGCATTGGTATCTACGTTACTTTGGAACGTAGTTCCTTGTTGACAGATCACAGCGGTCACGTTGACCAGCGGATCACAGTGACTTATTCACTGTGAAGTTATTTAATGTCCACCTCTAGTCAGTGTCTCTATATGTCATTCAAGGATTACCGTGTTGCAAGGGTAAAAAATAAAAATTATTTGTTTTTAATAAAAATTACGGTGAATCTGCATAAATATACCGTGCATATTACAGTGCATTTTTTTCAAAAGGAATTAATAACATTAGAAGTCATATTAGTTTTTTATTAATTGAAAGTATAACAAAAAAAAGTAAAAAAATCAGAAGTTTGTTGACAAAAATGAAAAGAATAAACACTGTAATTTCTATCTTATTCTGAATAGGAGTCTGCAAGAACGACAATTTCTTTTTCGTAAATTGCATTATTTATTTTTGACAACATGTCGTTGGTTGGACAGAAATTAACGCAGTTTTTAGCAGTTCCTATTGCTACCTCCTGGTATTTACATTTTCGTTAAAAGTTTATTTCTTTATTTAGTTTTGATTTCATTGACGTGGCTGAAATATCGACGAGAATATATTATAACCAAAGCTTGTCAGTAGTTCTGAGAAAGTATGTAGTACTTTGATATTGGGGGATTCCCCAGCAACCAGGAGCCGTAAAGCCAATACAGAAAAATAATTTAACTGACTGAGATTCGTTTCACGCCATATAGTTATTATTAGATGTATGATTAAACATTTCCATAAAAATAACTATTATACGGTACCGTCAAGGTAATACATTATTACCCTGACGGTAGAAAAAGAGGCAATTACGATGCGTCTACGGTAATTACCGTGTATCTGGAGACACTGGTCCCGAACAACATATTTTTTGTTAGAAGTAAGTATAGAATTTGGTTTTTCCATTTTTATTTCTTTTTTTATTTGAAGAATTATTCTTATTTCTTACCAAATTCAATACTTTTAAATGTAATAATTAGCTGTTGCACAGGAACATTTTTCGGGATAAAAATTGATCCAAGTCACCTTTTGTTTTGTGCCAAATTACATGAAAATCGGCTAAAAACAAACATACAATCTTTCGCATTTTTAATATTAGTAGGATAATTACAACAGGGTTACTTTATACAGGGTTACTTTGAAAGGACCAGCCAAATTCTAATGTATAATAAATAATATTACCAAATTGTAATGTTTACTTTTATATTAAACATTCATTTAAAACAGTCCGCAACAATGCTTCACTTGTTGTCACGCTATGTCGTACCTAGTACGAGTCATGACGTCACCAGTCCGCGAATGCGACAGTGGACGGTGGCACGTGGTGATCAGTTTTATCATAATGCTTTGTTTACGTTATAGCCATGCATCTTGTATTGTGTGTTGGATAAAAACTACAATTTTTTTTTTCTATTTTTAATTATTGTATTAATCGAAAGTGTTATCGATAAGGAATTGATTTTTAAAATTTGGCCGATACTTTAAATGTGACCCTGTGTATAAGTAATTAACTTAGAGACTGAGAAGTAGCATTAAATTTAATAGTCAAAAACTAACGGTGGCCACTGGCCGATGGATAGATAAAGAAATACTCAGAATGTTTAATATTTCGTGACCGCCCGAAAGTTTCAGTTTCGGTTTCAGCCATACAATCTAGTTTCGAATTTCGGTTTCTTTCGGTCGCGTTGTTGTTGGCTAATATGTTGCTAACCGGAAGGTTTTTACACCTTCACCGGGCTATACTTCACCGGACTATGTTTCGGCCGCGCTGAATATCTAGTGTTTGTGAATGATTGTGCGTTGTTTTGCAAATTTTATCTTTTTATACTGGTCTAAGTATATATTTAGTTTAAATAAGAAGAAAAACTATTTGTTACTTCCGCATTTTATTGACTATCTTTATGTGTTTCATTTAACACTACTGATAGCCTGTGTGACTGATTATGAAAAATTATTGGCAATAGAATACATCTCAGTATCAATAGAAATTTGTTATATGTTTAGGTAAATTTCGGTTTGGGCTAAAACTGAGAGCAACGCTGAAAATTCGGGTTTCATTTCGGTTTCGGATGTAAACCCAGTTTCGGTCGAACACAACCGATCGAATATAATCGAGATATATTTCAGTAGCATATTAACAATTAACATGAGTTTTGGCGCCATCGAGAGAAAAGATGGTAGAAGTTTTTTCATAATTTTTGAATTTCGTCTTAATATTGAGTGTAATTAGTCAATTTTGGTGGCATTTTGTACAATTTTGTTCAGTGAAAGTCCACAAATTAAATAATCATGAAGAAATTAGCGTATCGTATATTTCCTCGTTGCCGCCAAATCTCATTATATGAGCTTGTGTAAAAAGGCCACCGCTTTACCCAAGAGCCTGACATGACTTACTAACGACTTATGACTGATGACTAATTATAATTGATATAAAATTTTATGCAAATTTCTCCTTGACTAATGGCAAAATACTAACGAGATTGCCAAAACCTAAAAAAAGAAAAGAAAGATATATTTCAGTCACTAATATTGGTATTCGATAATCCGTTGGCCGTTAGTCTTGACCCTAGTATTATTAAAACTAAATACTACAAATAATAAATATTACTAATATTAGTGATAATATTATAAACTCATATATATATAGAGACGTGTTTTTTTATTTATTTTGTTTTTGTCGTTGACTTTTGCAATTTTAGTGAACTTTAAATAGAAATTTTAGTTTAGAAATGTAAAACAATAAAAACATTACTGAATATTTTATTAATAAGATGTTAACTTTGTTTAGTTACTATACTTCTAATTATTTCTAGGTTCTATGCTTTTAAATACATAATAATTAGCTATTGCCCACATGGCTAATGCCCTCTATGTGTTCCCCTCTATTTCAAAGGCAAACAAAGGCGTGTTTGTTTGAAAATGTTAATAAATGTAAAGGAAGCCAGCCAGGTTTGTCGTGATCGTGAGTCGATACTCTCTGCCTACCAGTAATGGACTTGGCGTGAAGATATGTATGTATGTATGATAGTGTGTCCCAAAAAAGTAAAAGTCAAATTTTTGTAACACTTTCCCTCTTATTTAATTCGAATACTTTCAAAACAACAGTAAAAAAAGATTCAAGTACATTGAAGCGTAGCAAACCGTGCCGACCTGGATCTAAACATATCAACTTGCAAAGTACGGCGTGCGAGTATTTACGTATTAATATACTTATTTGTGCTTGTTCATTTTATTAGTAAACGCATTGTTTTGTTGTGTCCACATGTCGGTAGAGTTGCGCAGTTCTAAAAAGGGAATATCTTTAATAGGGAATATTAAAAATCAAATTACTGGTTCGAAACTTCCCTCAAAACTGCCAGAACTTGACAATTAGTCAAGTTCTGGCAGTTTTGTTCTATAATATTCGTGAAGTGCATTTAAGTGCCAAAGAAAGCGCAAATCTTACTATTCGCGAGTGTGTTATTTATTGGGAAATAGCAAGTACTCCAACTAGATCTCTAACTAACTGTGTTAAGAAATTAGATATCAAGTTTAGAGTGGTTTGCAAAAAAATGCAAACAAAGGTGTTTGAGCAGTGTCAATAAGAGTTTATTACAAACTTAGACAATGATCTTGCACATGTGGATGCGCTTCAATTATTAAAGATGGATGAAGATATGATTTACTTGCAGAGTCAAAGAGAGCCGGGCCGACCTAAGAAACGTTGAGAAGAAAACACGACGAGCTAAGTACGTTTCATCCTTAGCTCTTTCGACATCATCTTATGATCCGATATAAGATAGTGTGTCGTGTGATTCTGAATTTAATGGATTCACAAGAAAAATTGTTAAACAGAGACACATACCAATATAAATAAAACTGTTATGAACAAAAATTTATCAGTCCAAAATTAGTTGGAGCATTAGATTGGTGTCAGTTAAGTATAAGAGATGCTGTGTTTGTTATTGAGGCACTTATCCAACTTTACCAATCTGAATGAACTAAAGAAATACCAGGGATAACTATCGAAAGTTAATCGAGCTCTCAATAATATTTCTTAGCGGATATACAGTAAACAAATTTAAGCTACGGCCTCCAGGTGCCGGGCTTCAAGCTCGGTGGTTAAAAATATCGTTACTTAGCTATCTATTGAAATTTCTAACAAAGACAAAGCAGCTCTGTTAGACGTCTGCCTATTTATCGTGACATCATACGTCAAGCCTTTGATGCAATGCATTTTAGCAGTCAAAGCACTTTACCAGGATTTGTGCTTTCTGCAGACTATGTAAGGTTATGAAACAATCGACAGCAGCATCTCAAAGGTAGCTTCACAGCTTGACGGAAGAAGTGTCTGTCTTGTCTCTATTTGATGATTATGTAGATCCAGAAACGAAAGTTTAAATAGTTGCTGACGTCACCAAAGTAAATCTATCTGCGTACGGTAAACGCTGTATCACATCTAAAGAAGAACTTTGTGGCACGTTGAATGGTAAGTCTCAAAATTCAGTTCGTATTTAATTTTATTATGTACAACTTTTTATAACTTAATCCTCCTCTTTTTTATTTATTTTACAAAAAATACATCGATTATTTTGTTTCAATTAAAAGCAAGTTCTTATTTAATCTATTGAAAATTGATGATACTTTTTTCAGAAACAACGTATCTTCACGCCCATATCCCTGAAGGGGTAGGCGTTCATCAGTCGTTAAATGTCGGTACTTTAATGCTCAAAGCGATTGTAACTTTTAAAAATTAGAATTACGTAAAAACCGCGTTAAGTGTATTTCAGTAAGTATTTTGAATTTATTATGTTTTTTTTTTTCATTTTATGTAAGTATGTTAAAATGCATTAGTCTCCTTTGTGATACGGTGTAAGCTCTTATCATTCCTCTTTTTCTGATTGGGTTTAAAAAACAGCATTACCAGGGATTAAATAAGTGCAAAGTTAACCAACGAATGACATTGTGGGAGCTGGTAAGCTGGGTAACGTTCAAATTTTTTGCATCTTCTTTTAAATCGTCACAAAATGGAACTGTGTTGCCAAAAAAGTAACGAAAAGGAACTTGGGGCGGGTGTACATACGATAAACTTTACGACCGCCTCGTTGGTCGAGTGGCTAGCGTACACGGCTAACTACATTGACCAACTGCGAGGCTCGGGTTCAATTCTTGACGGGGTTCGGGTTGAATGTCTGCCACATTTTGTGTGATGAAACATTTAAATGTCTGCATTTCCGGGTCTGCGTGTTTACTTTGGGGTTTGATTCGATTTGTGTAACTTGTCCAGGAACATTTATTTTTTTTATGTAAGGTAAGGGTTTATTGTTTGAGATTATAGTTTGTATGAGTTTATATTATCACTTTTATTAAAAAATAACACTTTTTTTCCTTTTTCAAAAACCTTTAAGATACTTTTGTTTAGATTTAGTTTTATTTTTTATTATATCTAACGTTCTTATGCCTTCTCCATTTTCTTCTTCTAGTAAGTAGCCTTTTCACTCTCAGATAACTTGGAAAATTAAATAGATTTCTTTTCGATTCTTTATAAATTCTTTAAGTGAAGCTCCTCACAACTTTCTGGATTATCCCGTGTTTAGTGATTAGCGGCCAATATTAATAATCAATCCTAATCCCAAACTCGTTGTCCCAAGATTGATATTTTGATACATTTTTATGTTATCGCTTTCCAATAATATATCTGTGCACAGGATAAATATGGGAATGAGGTATAGGATAGGCGGATACGCAGCTATCTAAAAAAAAAAGTTTTTTTTTTACACAGCTATCTAGATTGCTTGAAATCCATTAGATTGAGATACATTATTAGCATTGGCCGTTAATTGATTTTCATCATTGTGCGAAGATATTTTTTTTTTAATAAGTAAGCATCTTCACGCCTATATCCCTGTGGAGGTAGGCAGAGGCACAACCAGGGCACTCACGACCAGCCGAAGACTCTAAGTCCTACAATATGATAGGTGGCATGCCTATCGCCAACGTGACACATGTCTAATACCGGGCAACGTTTTTTTTAATAAAAAATTAAAAATGCACAATTTCTAAGTATTTTAGTTGCACGGCCCAGTGATCGAGCCATGGACCTCAAAAGTCAAGTCCGACGCCGGACCGCTAGACCACAGAGGCGATCATAGGCCGAGGCGAGAGAGAGAGCTACGAGATTAAGGCCCCATACTTAGTCAGCCAGAAGAGCCAATCAGCGCACTCCCCCGTTCCATGATTACTATGAAATATTGCGCTCCAAAGATGTCTTAAGCGCCAAATCTCTATTTTTGACACTATAAAAGTAATTTGAAAAAAAATATAAAAACTGAAACAGTTATCTTTTAGGTATAATACTTAGCTATGTTTATGTTAAATCTGATGTCGATATTTTCATAATTGAAGTAGACAGATGGGGTTTGCTTTGAAAAAAGGGTTAACGTTTTGATTTTCTTCTATCGAGCAATGTGAAATGAATCGTGTTTTGGAAACACTAGTCTTATAAAGCATATTAATGTTAATCTTGTGTATTTTTTTCGCCAAGATCCATAATTGCTTTGTATGAAAAAAACAGTATATTGCTGACGAATTTTAGCATACATGACCCCTTAACTAGCGAGCGTCACATCTGATCATCACATATCTACTCTAAAAAGCTATATATGTATCTATATCTTCAACCCTTAGATATCTTGTGTATCTAAGATCATAAAATTCCCAAGAATTTCCTGACTTACCAGAGAGTCACGATCTACGATGAACTTTAAAGTAGCTTTCTCGTGCGATTCTGTTTGACCTTTACAACTTTATCTATGTTTCAAAGGCGAGTGAAATGGCGTTAGTCTTATTTTAACCTTCAAGGTGAAATAGAATCGACCTGGTGTTATAAAGCTGTTGTTACTTTGGTATCTAATTAAGAAATATCCATCTTTACTGCAAAAAACGGACTGCAATACACGATACGATTCGATCTTTATTTTTTCGGAAGGTAGGTCAGGTATGTAGGATCTTGATCAAATATATCTAAGATCATTTCTGGATCCTGACTCTTGACATTTCTAAAATCAAAATTTATTTGTTATTGGTCTAGTAATCGCGTAACCAAAACAACGCGTACAACCATACAAAACCATACAATACAATTGATAACTTTATCCTTTTTAAAGTCTGTTAAAATACACTCTTAAATTGACTTTCATATCCAAAAGCTAAGTTATTGCGGAACCAATATTGATATGTTCAAGGATATATTTTGTTCTCTACTAGCTGTTTATCTAGAGTAGAATAGTTCTATGTATACAAATTTTGAAGCCGATTATTTTCCTTTGGATTTTTGGATTTTCCTTCCTCTGGCCTACAGCTACAAACTTAATAAATTTAATCAAATTTGGTGCAGAGGTTTAGCCATAAAAGCCTAGCAGACATATCTTCCCAGTAAGAATTATCGGAAAACTTAGTTATTAAAGTATAGTATCTTCACGCATATATCCCCGAAGAGGTCGCCAGAGGCAAAACCATGGCACTCACGACTAGCCGAAGACACTAAGCCCCACAATGTGATAGGTGGCAAGCCTATCGCCAACCGGGCACATATCCAATCCCGACCAACTTTTTTTTATTAGAGAATTGGAAAATCCAAATTTTCTTTTTGTTGTCCTACTCGGAAATCGAACCCCGGACAGTCAAGTCCGACACTTAGTTTTATATATAGCATTCGATTCTCGACGTAAGGAACTTGGCGTGACGATATGTATGTGTGTACATGCTACAAGAGAAAGACATGACACCATGATTGGTTGGGATTCCAATTTTAAACTATATTTTGGTAAACATCTGTTCAACGAGTGTTTAATTTTGAGATAATAGCTGTTTACCGCGGATACTTGCGCCGTCTTTCTGCATCGTCCTGGGTATCACAACATATCACACTATTTTTTTTTTGATATTGTAAATCAAACAAGCAGACGTATCTCCTGATGGCAAGGAATTCACGCCGCCTAGAGACACCAAAGGTGGTAATGGTGCGTTGCCAAACGGAGGACGGGTTGTTAGACCTTGAGCAAAAGTAAATGTATCGGCTACCTCATCCTCCGACACGTCAACGACAAGTGCTAACGTTGTGGATGGCGGCAGGAATAGATGAGGCGGTGGTACCAATCCGGGCAAGTTGCTGCGAAACTCTAACACTTAAACAGATGTCACGCTGTTAGTGACGGTAAGCCTTTCCTATGCTAATATTATTTAAATGCGAAAGTTTGTAGGTTTGTTTGTTACTCCTTCACGCAAAAATTGCTGAACCGGTTTTCATGAAATTTGGAACACACATAGAGGGAAACTTAGATTAACACATAGAATAGTTTATGTCCCGAAAAATATTCCTGTGGGACCATTAACTACGCGGGCGACGCCGCGGGCAGCAGCTTGTAAAAAATGTAGCAAAGTCGTTATGTTGCGACATGAAGCACACGAATAAGCATTCGATTTAATAACACATAGTAGGAATTTTAAACATATCACACCAAAAAATCTACCAAAAGCCCACCTCTTATATTACTTTCACTTTATTATTCACCCTTTATCATTAAGGTGTGGTTACACTGAATATTTTATTTCATTATTTTGTCGAACACCAAAAGCAAACAGCTAGGATGGTTAAGACCTGTGACATACTGTTGGTTATCATGTACAGTCACGTGCAATGAAAAGTATACACGGGCAGATTTTCAAATAAATGTTCACTCTTAAAATTTCAAAAACATATAACCACTTAACAATTTATTCTATATACCCATCCGAGTTTCTCACTATAATGTATACATTTCTGGTAAAAGTATGTATACAAATTGTTCCCAGATATTTATATTCACGATCGCATGCAAAAATATTTATCCATTATGAATTACAATAATATGTAAAGGATATTATTTTACAAAAATGTAACCAATATTGTTTCACTATAATGTATGCGATAATGTCTATGAGTTTTTTCTTAAATATGTATACATTTACAAAACTGTATCAGTTTTCACTATTTTGAAGAAAAGGTATTCATTTCAATAACATGTACACAATGTTATTTTCCCTTTAATGTAAACATTCGTTTTTATCTTGTAGATATTGTTAAGAAGGTAGCCAGGTTGCCGCGCGGTTGCGAGCGGTGGCATGGACTGTTTTATTCGGTTTTGCTATTTCTATCTACCCTCAACAACCTCTTACATTTCCTTGTTTTAGGATTAAAAGATCGCCACTGGTCTATACGATACAGTCATATTATGATGTTAGCGAAGTCTACGTAAGGTTATGAGGGTTCTGTTCCCGGGTTGGGCAACTAAAGTTGTGTTTTTCAATGTTTTGATTAAATCAACTTTGCCCGGAATCGGATAAGCGCCCGGTTGGGATAGGTTTGCCTATATAGTACCTATCAAATTGTGAGAGTAAGTAGGTACCTTGTTAATTATTTTTGGTGGTCTGGGAGGCCAGGGAGCTCGTGAAATGCGAGCCAAAGCTTAACGTCACTAACACAGTGACATTTGACTAGGTAGTAGAGTTTCGCAGCTGATACCACTTTATTCTTTGGGGCTAGCGAAATGGGTATATGGCCTTATCAATAACCTATAATAAAAGTAAAACTAACAAAATATCTTACTCATTAACAAAACTGATAATACAACGCAAACTAGAGGTCAGGTACGTCATAATTCATTGCCTTGCGAATGTCCTAAACGTTCGAATAAGTTGTCAAATCGAAATCAACTCTATTGCGCACATTTAAAGTATAAAATAACAGTAAAGCAATATAAGGCTTGAAGTCAGAAGTAGAAGAAATTGAAATCTATATCAAGGAGAGAAAAGTTCAATTTTCATCGCTCTCAGACATTGTTTAATGACTGTTAGAAATGAAAATGGTTTAACACTGTAACGTGTTGGTCTGTAATTCAATAAGGGCTACCTAAATTTACTTAGATGGGCCCCAAGTTTGTGGTCTAGGTAATTTGTTCACAGACATATTGTTTAATATATCAATGTATATATATACCTACACAAATATCTTCACGCTACGTCCCTTACGGGGTAGGCAGAGAGTCAAGTCAAACTGTCTGGCTTCCTTCACATTTATTACCCTTTTCATACAAACACGCCGGTTTTAAAGACCTAGGCGTGTAACTCAAAAACAACGAGTAGAATGTTGAAACAATTTATGTGGGACCATTTCGGATCTGTTTGAAATAAGAATGATTCATCCTTTGCTTTGCCTTCCTGCCAGGCTGCTTGTAAAAGGCAAGCATAGGCTTACCGTCACTAACACCGTGACATCTGACTAGTTGGTAGAGTTTGGCAGCGACTCGTCCGGATTGGTACCACCGCTTTACCTATTCCTGCCGCCATAACGTCATGACGTGTTCCGGTTCGGTTCGGTTCGGACGAAGTAATAGAGTTTCGAAGCAACTCACCCAGCTTGGTACCACCCACTTACGTATTCCTGCCGCCATAACGTCAGTGCTTGCCGCTGTCGTATTCCGGTTCGGAGGATAAGGTAGCTGGTAAATTTACTCTATATCCCGGTCTCAGTCAATTTCGCTTGACATTAACAGCTAGGTACTAACTGTTTGTATGGAAAACATAAATAATTCTGTATTAAGTATTTGCCCATTTTCTCCACATTTGTCCGGGTTGTTACAACCAAAAAAGAATTAGCAAAATTGGTCCATCCCTTCAGTGATGTGGTTCATGCGCAATGGGGATTCATTTTATAGAAATTGAAAAAAAAAACATTGTGATTTACCCGACTCCAAATCGAACTCGAGACCATTGCTATCACTGCCAACACCGCTAGAATACTAGAATACTCTTATCACCAAAACGCTTAATAATTCCCAAAAACTTATCGTCTAAGAATTTTATGGTCATAACACTCAAACGTAATCAAGGATAAAAATAATGTGAGTTTCATATTCTTACATAAATCATGTCCATCGCAGCATTTTACGATGCAGTATATTATAGAAATATAATAAGGTTTAATTATCGTGTGCCTTGAAATGTGATTTATTGCTCACAAATTCTATAATTCATATTTTGGAAGACTAATTTATGTGCACATTGTTCTGGACCTGCTTATGATTGACAGAACTGTGGTATATTGTAATTTGTTACCGCAAAAAAAGCTAAAACATGTTTACGCCTTTTGAATCTTAGCACTTATTTGGTATTTTTACCGCCAACGGAGCAGCGGAGTGTTATAAGATTTGACGCGTATCTACATATGTGTGTTTTTTATGGCAAAAAACAGCGAATAAGCACGCGGCTCTTTTGATGATAAGAGAGCCCAGCCTATAAACACCATGGATGTTGTAGGTCTGTAGTTAGACGCTATCCTGTAGACTGGTTGTTAGGCCAATAATACAAGTCTACTGACTACCCTTCAGGTTGGAACCTGACATTGTCATTATGGTGGCTCGAATAGGTAAAGGTAGATATGTACATGGGTAAGTGGCCGCACGGCACTCGACCACCAGTAATCTCCTTGGCAATGACCTATCACACCTTCGCCTGCATATTACAAGCTGCCAGGCAAGACAGCAGTTAGTCTAGACAGAGGACCCGGACCAACATAGTCTGTCAGAGGTATCATAAGCATTAAACGAATGGACAGTTGCGGAATTTTGTTTGGAAACTGACATGGTCAACACGGTTCTTAGCTACATTATGGATAGGTTTTGACAGTTTTTTTTACAAGAGATAACTGCGACACAATACAAATATGAAACAGTATGGAAACTACTTACAAACGTGGAAACGGCACACTCACATAAATATGCTCACCAACGAGGCTCCTAAGCGGTCAGCAACCATGCCTATTATGTAACAAAAATCAGCAACATTTATATAACAAGGTGGTAGAGAGCTACGTACTAATTTTAATATTGAAATACGTTTACCATTGATTTTTTTTTATGATATTGGAAGGCAAACAAGCAGACGGATTTTCTGATGCTAAGAAATTCACGCCACCTTGAAACACCAAAGGTGGTAATGGTGCGTTGCCAACATGAGTCCGGGTTTTTAGGCCTCGAACAAAAGTAAGTTCACCGGCTATCTTACCCTCCGAACCGGAACACGTCATGACGTTATGACGGCAGGAATAAGTAAGGCGGATTGGTACCACCAATCCGGGCGAGTGGCTGCGAAACTCTAACACCTAGTCAGATGTCACGGTGTTAGTGATGGTATGCCTATGCTCGCCTTTTACGAGCTGCCTGGCAAGGAAGGCAGATGGTCTATTCTGCAAAGGAGCCCGGACCAACACGGGGAAAAATTATGTGTTTTGTGCCAGATAATAGGATAACCGAGATTGGCATTTGCAATCTTAAATCAGTGAGTGTCCGCGTTTCGATCCGGTGGTAGTTTTTAGAATTTCGATTTTTGAATCACGAGAACAAGGGAATAACGTACAGTATTATATGATTTGTGATGTATATAGGCGATGGTTAATTCTTAAAGTCATGACAGCCACCCAAAGTATTTTTCGACAAAAGTCAAAACTTTCTGTTTCTTTAAAATGTCTGGACAAGACAGACAATTAATGATCATCAGGAAACCCTAGTTAAATCCAAATTTAAATATTTAGAACTTTAATTTTGTTATCAACTAAAAATATTTTATCTCTTCAAATTACAAGTATGGTAAGGAACATGTAAGGGTCTATTCACACACATCAGTTCAGTATCTGAGACTTTTTTCGTCTGGAACCTGTAACGTTTAAAAAAATACATTAACTCTGAACTTGTTCATACAAATCAGTATCCGTGCCGGTACTTGAACTTTAGTTTTAGGACCGACCGCACAGATATTTTTCTTCCATTCAGTTTGTATTTTTGCAAAAATATACAAAATGAATTGAAGTTGCATACATTCAGATTTTGAAATGTCCGCTAACTTATCTGTTCAATAGCCAAAATTGGAACTAAACCGCTATTTCATGAAACGTCATTCCGCTATCTGTTTTTGAAGTACGAGAACCGAAAACGAAATTCCAATTGTTACGTCATGTTTATGTCATGCCAATGTTATAATTAAGCCAACACTAATCTTGTCGCTTTTGCCTCATGGCATCTGCGTTGCATAGTTTTTTTTAAATAGATAATATGTTGCTAGCCATGAGATTTTTACAACTTCACCAGACTATTTACCTTCTGTTGTCGATTAATACGTCTACACTTATGGATCCAACATTAATGCTAAAAAGATGCACTCACAAACCATCCAAAAACTTATCATTTTACACCCACATTTTTTTAGTATTTTATTTTTCAGCATTTCATTATTATTATAGTTACTCGTACTTTCGAGGTAAAATTTTTAATCAGAAACATCAAACGTGATACTACAACGCTGTTTATTGAAGAGATAAGTTTGTCGCACTATACTCTTACGTGCGAATTGTCTTTCTCGAAACATATGTATATATATCTTATTTAATAATAATTTGTAAAAAGAAACTTAAAAGAACTGGATTTACTTCAACCAAGGCACATATGGACATATAGCTCCTAAGAAGTCGTTATTGGCACGGACACGTCCCTGACACGTCCCGGACACTGCAGTGATGTGTGTGGATAGACCCTAATTATTGCGTTATAGACGTATTCTCTGATACACAAAACTCATCCAGAGACACATAAAAATTAAATCCGAAAAGATTTACGAGCAAAAACTTTGAAATATAATAACATGGAGGCTCAAGTAACATACCGCCATAAATCTATACTCATAATCCTTTAAACGAAGTCTTTGTAGTTCAAATGGTATTTGGGAAATTGTTTAATTTATGTGTGGACTGGTGTACCTACAATAACTACCCATAAAAATGGGAAATTCTGTTTGCTTGTTCTTCGTTGATTTTCTTCACAATTAAATGTAGGTATGCATTTTATCCGACTCTAAAAAACAGATATGTTTCAGCGAATATCTTGTATGTAATATTTTTTGTTACATCATGTCTCTAAATTAAATATAAAATTCGCTAAATGGGTTAACATAATTGAGGTCTCATTAGATTTTTTTTAGCAGATACAGTATTTCTTCACGCCCATATCCCCGAAGTAGTAGGCAGAAGTACAACCAAGGCACCCACGACTAGCCGAAGACACTAAGTCCCACAATGTGATAGGTGGCAAGCCTATCGCCAACCGGGCACATTTCCAATCCCGACCAACATTTTTTATTAGAAAATTTGAAAAATCCAATTTTCTTTTTGTTGGCCGACCCGGGATTCGAACTCGGGACCTCATGCAGTCAAGTCCAACACCCGGACCGCTAGACCACAGAGGCGATTTTTTTTAGATACAGTATTTTTCAATAGACGACATCAAAAAAATCAGACAAGGCGGCTGTGCAATATAATTGTATATAGTATGTTTTTTTCAACAACTACAATATGGATATCAAATTAAAGCCCCTAAAACAAGTATTTCAAAAACGTATGCCATGATTATTGTTTTTGCTTATTGACTTCATAATTTTAAAATTTGACTCTAGTTTGATGCAGGCTGGTTTCTATTCGTAAAATATTCCTATTTTACAATCGTCTTTCATAACTGTGATACAGTGCAAGTATCAACAACAGGGAATTTACTACCTACAAACGTTCAACGGATCACTCACACATATGGGACTTCCCACTTACCTATATTATTTGTAAACTACGCACTTATGGAAATTCAATCGATAAAAAACATGGCAACCCTATTGCTACTTTTTTTTTTGGAATGACTAATGTGTTGCCAACCTCGCGGTTTTTACAACTTCACCGGGCTTTGTGGGCCGAGCAGAGTGCTCAGCCCGAGACATCATTATTTAGATGGATTGGACTGTTCCCTACAACGCCAGCAACAAGAGCTGTCTCCCGGGAGACCGTACCTCGACTTGGTGCTGCGTTCTGGTTACTGGGTGGACTAGGTGGAGGAATAGTGGCGGCTCGTCGCTCGGCGTTAGGCGCCGGGCGCAAGAGAGGTCTTCGTCGTCTAGACCGGCGGCGACGGTGTAGTGCAGTGTCTTGTGAATTTGTGTTCCAGTTGGGATTGGGAGGGAGGCTCGCGTTTGCGGCCGGTGTCCTATTGCTACAATGGAGGTAGGTAAGTATTGACTGATGATAACTACTGGGTTTAGTTTCCCTACTGTTGATATTTCTGTTAGAAAATACTACACCATTACCTATACGTTTGTGTGCTAATAGAAACTAAGGGCTGATTATGTATCCTCAGTTGCCAACTTAAAATGGAAAAGTGTACATCAAATATCTGTCAAATGACGTGTTTTATATTTGCTATCTTCAGTGACTAACAGAAATACAATAGAGATAGCAAACACAAATTACGTCATTTGATTGCTATTTGATGTATACTTTTCCATTTTGAGTTGGCAACTGAGATACATAACCGGTCCCCAGTAAACATTACGGTGTAATGATTTCGGTCTTCTTTGAAAACATAGACCAATCGCTATCCTTCTAAGCAACTGGCCATTCTTTTATTTATGTGTTAGAACAGCAAACAAGCACAGGGCTCTCGTAATGGCAATAGATGGTCGTTTCCTATAGACACCATAGATGTTGTAATTGCGTCCCTGTCTTGTAAGTTGTAGCCGAGGAGTTAGGTTACCTGTGCAAGTCTAGCACTTACCTTAAGGGAACATGATACTGTCATTATGGTGACAAGAATAGGTAAGGTGATGGATCGCTACCCAGACGAGTTACAGCCCGGCACTCCACCACCATTGGTCTTGTTGGTAATGACCTATTATTCTTCGTTTGGCTCTTATAAGCTGCCTGGCAGGAAGGCCGATGATTTATACTACATAGACTCGGATTAACAAGAGGTTTATTTGTTACTAACACCGTGACTTATAAGGTGATAGGATTTGCGACGATTCGGATGAATGGGTAACGAAACCTCCCATTTCTTTTCTATTCCTATTACTACCACTTAACTACTGCACATCATTGTCGTATCTAAAATACGGGAACCTGGAGGGTAAGTCAGCCGTCAAACTTATTCACGTACATATTTTCATATAATAGTCAGAGCACAGCGTCATTACTATATTTGGGGCATATATTATGCGTCGTGTATTTTTTAAAAATAGAAAATACGTCTTCTTGACCTTCCTGACCCGTAAAACAGGCCCTTTCAGACCCACAAAATGTATTTGGTTATTTGTTTTCTTACAAACGTGTCCTCAATGGGTCAAATTCTCGTAGGCCAAACTCAATTTCGCCACGAAATGAACAAGCCGAAAAAATAGCCCGCGACCGAGCTGGTGATTTGTGGGATACATCCATTGTACTGACAAGCTTGTTTGGACTAGTTGGTTCACACTACACGATGTTTAATAGGCGAAGAGCTTGCTAAAAATTTTCGAATAGATTGGACATTTGTTTAATTTTTTTAAATGTTACTAATTTGCGTATTAGTATTAGCTTAATTTCTAAGCGTCCAGATAGATAGTATCAAAATTGTATACATTAGTATGGTGTAACCAAAACAAGACGAAGATCCTCAAATTTATGCCAATAGAAAGCAAACCGAAATGTTTGCTTACTTTAAGGTTAGATAGTTGTGCAATTTGAACAGAGATACTTACTTTTATCATCGTTTTTAATTGGCTCCAAAAAAGTAGGCTATTAATTATCAATTCGCTTGTATGCTTTATTTGAATGTTTCTTATGCAATTATGCAACGAAATAGGCCTATAACGAATTAATTTTGATGGATCCTTTTTTTTATAAAGAAGGTCATGATTTTGAGTTGGTTCCATAAAGTGTTTATGAGTACCATATTTTTTATCTATAGATATCATATATTTTTAAAACATAATAATATACAGCCAAAGCCAAGTAACAATTTTAATTTAACTAAAAGCAGTGATAACATGCTCTTGGTTTATAAAACTACACGTAGAACGTAACTGCAGAGCCCCACTCGTTAAATTCAGATTCGATTGACGTTGATTAAGTTATCCCGTTATCCCGTTGGTTATGGAGCTTGTTTAAACTCTTTATACATAGGTAATGCTATTGTGAGTTTGTGAATTGGTTTTGCAAATAAATTTATGCAAATTTTTGAACGTTCTTTACTGTTTTACTTCCTGTTGGCGTTTATGGCAGTGTTTTTTATCTTATCCGTTAAAAAGTTTTTGTTTTAATCCCTTCTAATATATCAAGTATAGTATAACATGTTTTTATATATTATACTTCGTACATGAGAAGTATCCAGAAAAGATGTAAGAGTTTTAGTAGACAATATAGAGCTGGAACAAGTGATTGGAATGGTATATCTTGGTAGTGCTTTTAGAAGGATCCAGGGTGGAAGGTATTCCGTAGATGTACATACTTGGACTGTGGTTTGACACCCCTAGTGCGAATCGAAGTATTAAAAGTAATTATGCGATTGGACAACGCAAGTAACAGTCAGTATATTTGTAAATATGATAACTAGAAAAATAATGAATTCATATTTTTTAAACAACATTCTTGTAACATTTTCCCCGTGTTGGTCCGGGCACCTTTGTAGAATAGACCATCTGCCTTCCTACCAGGCAGCTCGTAAAAGGCGAGTATAGGCTCACCGTCACTAACACCGTGACATCTGACTAGGTGGTAGAGTTTAGCAGCGACTCGTCCGGATTGGTACCACCGCTTTACCTATTCCTGCCACCATAACGTCATGACGTGTTCCGGTTCTGAGGGTAAGGTAGCCGGTAAACTTACTTTTGCTTGAGGCTTAACATCCCGGCCTCAGGCTTGCAACGCACCATTACCACCTTTGGTGTCTCTAGGCGGCGTGAATTTCTTAACATTAAAAAAAAACATGGTCGTCTATGCTGTTAAGAATACTTAGTTACCAATAACTATGAAGATTGTCATGTGCGTTTTTACTGTCTTATAACACAAACGAAGTTTTTACCTACCAAAGAGCCCTTTTTTTTATTTTACGTATTTTTACACAAACTTGTTTACAATTATTGTTTTCCAATATCATTTTGCATTTGATGAAAACCCCCTGTAAGAAAAAAAATACAAATTCAAAAATAAATGTTAGTAACAAAAGATATATGAAACCACCTAGTATGGTCGGTCGTTTTGGTTTATTTTTAAGCTCTGTCTTACCGAGCTTAGTTGAAAGTATAATTGGTTTCAAGTGCTCACTCCAAATAAGTATATGTTTTTCGAAGCATCCTGTCTTCAAACAATGGCACATTTATAAAACCACCTAATTAGTTTTAAAACACTTTGAAATTGACTTCGTTAATGTTAAATGAGTTTTTAGTTTTCTATAAGTCATGTGCTGTTTTTTATTGGACAAGTGAGGATTATGCAAGTTTTACAGACTATAAAAATAAATAAGTTGTTAATTCGATAGTACCTATAATTTGTTTTTATGTTTGTGAAGTTAAGTTAAAGTGATAAAAGAACGCATACATTTTTATGTACCCCGACGACATAACGTCGTTAAACATAAAAGTGTATGCATCATTTAGTATAACTCCAAAACCGCTTGTCAGATCGTGATCAAATTTATAAGGGACCACATCGGAATCATAACCTACCTCCTTAAAAATAACTTTCAAATTTGTTCATCATTAGAAAGTGATCACGTAACAAAGTTACGAGGACCATACAGTCAAAATAATTAACACGATGCATGTTGGAGTTAGTTAAAAAGGGACGAGGACATTAATGAAATCGAATATCCCATCATCATCATCCCCGAAGAGGTAGGCAGAGGCATAACCAAGGCACCCAGTAGCTGAAGACACCAAGTCCTACAATGTGATAGGTGGCAAGCCTATCGCCAACCGGGCACATCCAATCCCAAGCAACGTTATCTTTTAATAGAAAATTTTAAATATTCATTTTCTATTCTTTTTGTTGCCCGACCCGGGAATCGAACCTGAGACCTTAAGAAGTCAAGTCTGACGCCGGACCACTACACCACAGATTTATAATTCATTGTATGGCAATCATCTTATTTATAAAAACAAATTTTATTTCCTTCTCATCGTATCACGCGTAAACGGGTTGACCACTTTTGATAATGATTACTTTGTAATATTAGCTGTCAAGAGAATGTTCAATATGCAAAAAATATTAATAGTTAGGACAAGACTAAGTCTGTCAGCTTAGCTAGTAGTAAAGCGGCTGTGACAGGATGGATGGATAGACAGATATGTCGAATAAAGAATTTATTACGACTAGTGTTCGCCCATTGGTCAAACTACGACTATAATAAAATTTAATATCTTGTTGATAAGAACGCCATTTTCATTTATTACGACCAACTACTTTGTTTCCAAACTTTTTAGAGCGCCATCTGTGATCTTTTATCGTTATCATCAATATATTTGTTTGTGTGTGTCAAATGCATGGTAGGGTGGGTAATGTTTTATTTATTGATTTAATGTACTTTATAAGCATTATTATTGCAAAATATTAGCATTCTGCACTTCTCCTACACATAAACTATAAGTGTGCCAAATTGCGTATTCCGTTCCCGCAATTTTCGTAAAAAGGGGTCCAAAGTTTTGGCATCACGTATTAAAATATATAGATTCCGTTTCACGTTATTCAGATACGGGAGCAATATATTTAATTTATTTAAAAAAAGGTATTTTCACGCCCGTATGTCCGAAAAGGAAGGTAAAGGTACAACTAGGCACCCACGACGATTCAAGTTAGTAGTTCCATAATGTGATGGTGGCAAACCTATACAAATGAGCACATATCCGATCCCGGGCAAAGTTATCCTTTTTAAACCCCGACGCAAAAAGAGGGGTGTTATAAGTTTGACGTGTCTGTCTGTCTGTGGCATCATAGCTCCCGAACAGATGCAGTGAGTTTAACTTAGTTTTTTATGTATGAAAGGTAACTTATGTGCAAGTGTGCTTACACAAGTTTCATGAAAATCAGTTGAGCCGTTTACAAGTTGTGTGGGTGAAAGTGAGGAGATTAACCGAATGTCAGCAATTGTTTTACCTTTTAAAGGGGAATTAAGTTCTTGTGTCAGGAGTTTTTTAAAATTTTAATTTAATTTTCTATTATTAGGAAGTTGAAAATTTATATATTTATCATCCAACCTCGGTCTAAAACCAGGACCAGGGATTAAAGTTTTTAATTTATATCTACATATACCTATTCCGAAACCGGCGTGTTTGTATGAAAAGGGTTATGAATGTGAAGGAAGCAAGACAGGTTTGTCAGGATCGTGAGGTCTGGCACTCGATACTCTCTGCCTACCCCGTAAGGGACTTGGCGTGAAGATATGTATGGTTGTATACCTATTCCAAGGAGCGGATCATCAACAAAAAATTACATAGAAACAATCCAGAGTGTTTTAATTAAAAACTATAATCGAACTTCCTCCGTTTAAAAAGCTTCTCGCAAAAAACACCCTTTATCGATAATGATAACAAGGGCGTTTTAAGTTTTTTCGACACCTTCGCCGCGCCGCAAAAGTGACATCCCAAAGTAGCTGTTTAAAAGGCGTGTAATGTTTTACAGGATATTGCAACATGTGGGAATTTCAACATAACACCGGTTGTTTTTTTAGATGTTGTCGATATACTCTTAACGTGATTGACCGCCTCGTTGCATCGAGGTGCTAACGTACACCCCTAACGTCACTGACAAACCGCGAGACTTTGGTTTTGTTCCCGCCTGGGTAGACATTTCTGTGATAATCATTTAACTTCTTATTAATAAACATGGACTAAGGTCGGTGTAAAATTAAGTTGATATTACAGTCTGTATCATATTCTAATAAGGACTACAATCCGTAGTTAAACATTGGAGTAATTTACGCCGCGGTTATTATTAAGACAGTTAGGGCTTCTTACACCGTACAACATACACAAAAACATAAGGGGCCATGTATGCTAAAATACGTCAGCAATATACTGTTTTTTTTTATACAAAGCAATTATAGATCTTGGCGACAAAAATACACAAGATTAACATTAATATGCTTTATAAGACTAGTGTTTCCAAAACACGATTCATTTCACTTTGCTTGATAGAAAAAAATCAAAAAGTTAACCCTTTTTTGAAAACAAAACCCAACTGTCTACTTCAATTATGAAAATATCGACACCAGATTTAACATTAACATAGATAAGTATTATACCTAAAAGATAATGATGAAGATAGATGTGTAACATGAGCTACCAAAACCATTCTTCGTCATTGGGTACTTAAGAAATTTGTTGTAAATCGAATTAATAATCCATTTTCAATCATACAGCCATATCAGTAATGGTTAATTTTGTTTAAATTTCATAAAGTTATGAAAATCAATGTATGTGAAGTTTCATTGTAAGAAAATACGGCATTTTTTTTTAAATTAAAGAATACATATTTTCATCCGGCACCTAAAAAAAGTTTTTTTTTATACTTGGTCATTGCCTGTATTGGCATTACATTTTTAAAGCATGACAATATTATAGTTAAAGCTCAAATATCTTAATAAAAAAATACAAAGCTCTAAGTTAGAAAAGAAAATGAGAATTCTTACCTTTTGTATAGTTTGTTATAAATGTTATTTCATTGTATTTTTTGTACATAAGCTATAATTTAAAAAATCCCGCCGTAGATTCTTACAAATCAGACTGTATAATTTCGCTTTATCTATAATTCAGAATCTATTGTAGTGTTCCAACTTATAAAGATCGTCCATATGGCGAGCAGAAGTATTATACGGATATTTACTACCAGGGTAGCCAGATAATAAGATATACATTAAAAGTTAGTAAACCAAGCATAATGTAATGTAGAGGCTATAGCATATAAAATGTAGGTAAGTTATCTCAAAAACTACGAAAGTCGAAAGTAAGGTATATTAATATTTAATAGCGCGTAGAATTTAGGGTATCTATTTAAAAATTTGGGTTTAACATATGTAATCTCATTTTTTACAGCTATAATAACTTTGAGAGAGTTGTTAGATGTTTTCTTATTAGAATATTATAATACCAAAAAAATGTGTTGAATTTGTTGAATGGTAGCAAAACTTATTTTATGAATTTACCCAAGAGGCTTTGGGTTGGAACAGTTACAATCTTGTCTTCAGCAGTTATATTTCTTACCATCAAAAGATTTTCGCCTGCCAATCCCACGAAAGGCGATAAGATAGTGTTCTCTTCCTTTTTAAGCCATAAATGGACGTCTTTAAAAGTAAAATATTTTAGTGCTTTTTATTTTTATTATATTTGTTGCATTTATCTAATTTTTCGAGGCAGCTTTTCATACCATGTATTTGGTATTTATTTCACGGCATAGTTTTTTAATTGTTATATTGAACTATAATTTTATTTAAAAAATAGATTTTAATAAAAACTTGTTACCTACGTAATTTAGGAAAGAGCTATAGAACAATGTATTTTAAATTAATAAAATATTTATATCGACCAAAGTTTTATAATAAATTATACAACTTGATATGTATTGTACCTAATAGTAAAAAAAAATAAAAATATGTTATTTTAACTGCAAATAATATTTTAAAGTAATCTATGACACAACGTCAATGTTTTCTATATTAAATAAAAATATAAAAAATAACATGTTTATGTAATGGTAGCTTACTGTTTTAGAGTAAAAACACTTTTACCTGTAAAAAATTAGGTCACAATATTTTTTCATATGGTATCACTGCCATGTATGAAATTGTTTTTATGAGAAATTTTAGTAGTTGCTTAATTACTAAAAAATAATGAAAAAATATAGTACTGGCCTAAAATATAAAATTAAAGTGTGATTAATATTTAAGAGTGCCTTTGCTGGCTCTTATTTGAGAAATATCTTATTGAATGAGATTTCTAAGTCATGACATATTAATATGTAAACGCTCAAAGATAAAAAGGTATTTGTTTTAGACTTCTTTACCATGGTCGAACCAAACAGCATAACACCTTTTTTTAAATACGAATATGCAATTCATTAATAATTTCGCCGTCGCACTTGATGTAGATAAATTTTGATTTCTTTTAAACAAAATAACATTATGCAGTAATTATTTAAATAATGTAAAATCTACTCTATCGGAACGCAATTACTTTTGAAATCTTAAAAAAGACATTTGGTTTGTTTTAAATATTTTATGGCTAAAATGAAATGTCACATGCCTGTATTACCTCAGTCCAGTACTATATGTGCTAGCAATAGCACAGTATTGAGATGGCTTAATGTAATAAGCTATAAATTAGCCAATCGCAAATGCTTTTGTTTTGTTATATATTTATCATTGTAGATATATGTCTGTTAATAAATCTATTTAATCTAACTGTTTCAGTTTTTATATTTTTTTTCAAATTACTTTTATAGTGTCAAAAATAGAGATTTGGCGCTTAAGACATTTACTTTAGAGCGCAATATTTCATAGTAATCATTGAACGGGGGAGTGCGCTGATTGGCTCTTCTGGCTGACTAAGTATGGAGCCTTAATAATGAGTTCAACTATCAAATATAGAGCGATTACGTCATAGTTAGTAACTAAGAGTCAAATACTTGACCTAGGAACGTGATTTTTAGATGTCTGCATTACCCGAGTCTGTGAGTGTTTAATAAATTTGTATTTAAATATTTTTATCCAATAGTGTCGTTGACTAACACCCATAACATATGCATATAATTCGCTTAGTTTATGTTTATATTCGATTTACGTAATTTGTCAAAGGGATATTTATTCGTTTAACGTTTGTGACCAATTTTTTGGACCTCAAGCAGAATTTAAACTGGCATTTAGCGGTAGATAAGCCGTGTTAAGTTTTTCAAGATATTACAACATGTGCGAACTTTAACATGACGCACCATTTAAGTTAAAAATATTACTTTTACCTTGTTTATATATATATGTATGTGTATTTGTACAAAAAACATCATTATTTGTTTCATGCAAATGCTGAAGTCCTAGGTTTGTCACATTTTAGAAATAGTGAGATACTACATGTGCCTAACCAAAAATATATAATTATACTTGTGTGACATAAGATCTAATGTGGGACGAAGTTCGCTTAACTATCAAATTGCAAACACTGTCAAACTAGCTTGAATATCTTCAGTGGTTCCCTACCTTCTATCAAAAGCAGTTTTAAAAAACTGTTTTGTCAAATGATATTAAAATTTTATTTAGGATTAAGAACGGTACCAAACTAAACCAAAAAGTCGCTTTTTTATTCATTTATTTAGCACGCTCTGTTTACATCTAGAAGAAGTAAGTTTAGAAAATATTTATTTCATATGGATTAATTTATTATGTATTACAAAAGTTGTATCTCAGTTTTGTAGACCTAGTCAAGTAGAAATAAGAAGTAAACTAGATAATGCTAACGCGAATGCCAAAACCTAAAGAAAGAAAAAATACAGAAGTATATTTAAGTGTATTGCATGTAAAATATTATAAAAATATACTTGTTTGCGTAAATGCGATAGTGGAACGCTTCATTTTAGATTAGACATGTAACTTATTCGCTTTGGTTGTTATCGCTTCTTCTTTTTTATATGTGAAGTCAATGAAGTAAAAAATAACCGTGGTAACAATAGACGCCAGTAATGTTATAGGTGCATCGCTGTCGTGTTTTACAAAACATTTGTAATTTATAAACATGTTCAAATCATACAATTTTAATCATATTCTAATATATAAAAATGAATTTTTTTTAAGAGTAGTATCATGCGTGAACATATGGATAATTTTTACTATTTACTTTATTGTCGGAAGGTTAGTATTAAATAAATCAATATTAATTACCAGGACAACGTCTGTCGGCTCAGCTAGTTTTTTTTTATTACATTGGAAGGCAAACAAGCACACGGATTTCCTGATGTTAAGAAATTCACGCCGCCTA
>NJDC01058200.1:221976-242831 GCA_002245475.1 Calephelis virginiensis | reverse complement strand
GAGTCAGCTGATGGAAAGTGATCACCTCCGCCCACGGACATCCGCAACACCAGGAGTATCAGATGCGTTGCCGACCTTTAAGGAATGAGTACGCTCTTATCTTGAAGGTTCCTAAGTCATAATCGTTTGGGAATACCGCTCTCGGTAACTTGTATTAACTTAACTGTGTATTGATATAACCCGCGTTTATTCACGTAATAGCTGTAATAGCTGTAAGTCGCCTCTGTGGTCTAGCGGTTCAGGTGTTGGACCTGACTGCATGAGGTCCCGGGTTCGAATCCCGGGTCGGGAAACAAAAAGTAAATTTGGGTGTTCTAATTTTCTTCTTCATTACAATCTTCTTTTCTAATTTTCTATTAAAAAAATGTTGCTCGGGATTGGATATGTGCCCGGTTGGTGATAGGCTTAAGTGTTTTCGGCTAGTAGTGGGTGCTCTGGTTGTGCTTCTGCATACCTCTTCGGGGATATGGGCGTGAAGATACTATAGCTGTAACATGTTGTTAATAGAAGTAGCTTATATTTCTTTATCGCCTCTGTGGTTAGTGGTATAGTGCTAGCGACGTATGTTACTGTATTCAAAAAATATGTTATATATTGTAAGCAAATAATGCTCATAGTATGTTTTTAGTTCCATTAAAAATATTTTATCCAGAAATAACAAGCTATGTTTCATTAAAACTTAATTATTTACATTTTTTTTTAAATCGTTGCTTGCTTTTTTAAATGTACGATGTTTTCAAAAATATAAAAAATACATAAAGCATTCAACATAGTGCAGTAATGTCCAATATGAGTTACTTAAGTTTTTTTTAAAAAGGGTTCTACTCGACCATTCTAAAAGGGTTTAAATATTTATGAAATTGAATATTCATCTTCTGAAAGCATGAATGTACTGTAAAGACATGAATATTGTTATATAAAAAAGAAATGTAAAGTTTTCAAAGTTTTTTATTCAAGCGTGAATTTTTAAGCCAAAATTGTTTGAATGTACTTAAAATTTACAACCATTCAGTTCTTAATGGAAATGATCTCTTAGTATCTTCATGCCTATATGAAGACGATGAGAGTCACAACCAGAGCACCCACGACTAGTCGAAGACACTAAGTCACGGGCAATCTTATTTTCACTAGAAAATTGAAAATACTAATATACCCCCGACCAGGGGATCGAACCTGGCACCTCAGGAATGATAATCGTGGATATTTCTAATACGTGTACGTAATTGGTGTGTGTACGTGTATGTGTGTCTAAGTGGCATCGTGACTTGAAAGGATGGACCGGAACCAAACGGTTTTTTATGTAAAAGATGACGTTATCGAGATGGTTAACATGTGAGCTTTGTCGGGGGGTCTGTTGAATTTTTTTAAAAAGAGTATCTTCACGCCCAGTTCCCCAGAGTTAGGCTGTGGCACAACCAGGGTACGCACATATGTAGCTGAAGACACTAAGTCCCACAGTGTGATAGGTGGCAAGCGATAGGCACAACCGGGCACATAGCCTGATTTTTTAATTTTTTTATGATATTGGAAGCTGTAGACGAATTTTCTGGTGGTAAGAAATTCACGTCGCCTAGAGATACCAAAGGTGGTAATGTTACTTTGCCATCCCGAGCCCGGGATGTTGGGCCTCGATTAAAAGTAAGCTTACCGGCTACCTTACCTTCCTAACCGTAACACGTCAACGGCAAACATTGACGTAATGGCGGCAGGAATAGGTTAGGCATAATAAGGAATAGGTAGGTACACCTACCTATTCCTTAACATTTTTAATTATTTACACGGGATACTCACGATCTCTTTTTATTTTATTTGTCGATATTTCGGCCTAGTTGCATAGACCGTGGTCACGACGGGACTATCCCGTATAAGTAATTAAAAATGTTATTAATTCGCGACGATTTAAGTTTAAAATCCTATGTTACCTATTCCTTATTATTTGGTTGGAAGTACTTCCAAAGTATGTACACTTTAGAAGTACTTCCAACCAAATAATTATAAATTATAAATTAAAAGTCTTTTGGTCTTTAGTTTTAAGACCCTTATGATGCTAATGGCTATAAAGTATCGAAAAGTATTATTTTACCAGTTAATATACGCAGTTAAATTTGTGCAATCCTTAGTCTCTAAACCGTCTACATTGTAGTAAATAACAGTATCGGTAATGAAGATATTCAGTATACGCGGGTCACGCCACAGAATCACGCACCAGGAAAATCGATGTTCAGTTTTGTAAGTGTTTTGTTTGCGATACTGACTTGTAATGACCAATTTCCTTAACTAATTCATAGATAAGTGTAGAACATTACTTCAGGGTCACTTGGTATTTTCTTTGTGTTTTTGTAACCAAACTGTATAATAGTTAAGCACAGTAAAACTGCAGAAGTCGACTCCAATTATTTCATTGGGTAAAAACAGCAAATGTTTCCGAAATGGTCCCACATTTTATCAATACCCTGGTATGTTTTGAGTAACTCTTCATAATGCATACATTTTAAAATGGATGATGAGGTCGTCAAGATAAGTAATGATAAGCGATGAAATGATAGGGTAGCCGGGGAGACCTAAATGTTTCACGGTCAAATTGAACGGGTTTTATCCCAGAGTTGTCAGGATTCTCTGAAATCGGTCTGTTTGTATGAAAATGGTTATGAATGTGAAGGAAGCTAGGCAGGTCCGCAAGGATCGTGAGGTTTGGCATTCTATGCTCTCTGTATACCACTTGTCTATTACTAACTCGGCGTGAAGATAGGTAAGTTTATACTACTAGGTATCTAATGTGAAAGACGTTGTCCTGTCGTAACTTTGAGTATTGTTTTTTTAATGTACCGCTAATCCTTTCTGTCAAAAAAAGTAACGAATGTTTCACCGTTCCGTTCCGTTCCGTTCCGTTTACTCGATAGCAAGTAGCGATGACTATAGATATTCATGTCATTATCTTAAAAATTAAAACGTTTTAGGAAGACTAAATTTTTAACAAACACTGTCTGTATGTGTTTACCAGTATCGAGCATGATTGCACTTTAAAACACCTTAAATAGGATAGATAAACAACTATTAATCGTAAAAAAATGATATTCATAAAAGTACTAAGTGCCATATCAAAGGGTACATAACTGAGTTGGTTTTAATGTAGATTTGTAATTATCTGAATGTCTTTTAAAAAAATTTTAAAACTCAGAATTAGTTGGACTTTTTTTGATTCAATTCCTAAGTCCAGGTTGATTATTTTTTATGAATTATCCACTTAAACACACTTACAGCAAAACTGACAGTAAAATTTTACTTTATTCGGTCTTCAACCAGATTCAGGTATCTAAATATCAATACGTGATGCCCAAACTTTGGACCTCTAAGAAAATTGCGCGGACGCAGAAACATAAAATTTGGCGCATTAGTTTAATAAAACTAAATAATAAATAAATAAATAAAACATTACCCACACTACCATGCATTTGACACATACAAACAAATATATTGATAATAACGATAAAAGATCATAGATGGCGCTCTAAAAAGTTTGGAAACAAAGTAGTTAGTTGGTCTTGAGAAATGAAGATGGTGTTCTTAAATTCAAATCGAGATATTAAAAATTAATATGGTCGAATTTCGACCAATGGTTGACCACTAGTTTAAAATTAACAGTCAGTTCTTAAATACATAAGGAATATTACCTTTTAAAGATAGTATTAGAAATATGTTTTATCGAGTGTAGGTTTCCAATGATTTTATTTATTAAACATACATTCGAAAATGGTTGCCTCTGTCCTTACCAAATGAAAAAGATTATTATTTAAAAAATAATCTAGGTTTTAAGGTCAAGAGAAATTGCTGAAAAAAGTTTAGTGAATAACATTAATTTGGATCAACACCGACCCTTATGTACTCTAATTAGCTTTTTAATAAAAAAAATCTCCGACAAGCGTATGAAAAGCTTTCACATTTTTACATACGTAAATCGTGTTTTTGTTTTAGTAGCCCTCGAGGGCTTGCCATTTGAACATTTTGTAAATATTCTCATTCAACTTACGTATGACTAATTTCAACAAATTTAAAATAATTTACAATTATTGCGTTTTTCTAGCGGTCCGGCGTTGGACTTGACTTCTTGAGGTTCCAGGTTCGATCCCTAAGTCGGGCAACAAAAAAAATGTGAATTTTTTTATTTCCTAATAAAACTACGTTGCGCGGGATTGGATATGTGCCCGATTGGCGATAAACTTGCCACCTATCACATTGTGGGACTTATTGTTTACGGGTGGATGTTCTAGTTTTGCCTTTGCCTACCTCTTTTAGGATATAGGCCTTGAAGGATTTTTTTGTACCTTTAAACAAATTTCTGCCCAGTTTCTTTTGTTTATTCTCTTGGGAGAGGGAATAGTTTAGAATATGTAGAGAATTAAATGTAGTTATACTATGATCGTTTTAATTGTGAAAATAATGTAAAATAAAAATAGTGTGAAACAATAATTCAGAATAGATAAATTAAAAGTAGCAAGCGACCTTAAAAAGAAAAGAGGTTGTTGGTTTTTTTACGTGTCTTACTTGGAAACTTTTTGTAATAAAAGATGGTGCTTTTCATGAGTTCTTGTTTAAATTATATAAAAAAACTAAGGTTGCTATAATGTGAAAGGAATTATTAGATAATTTCTTATACATTTGTTTAAATTACTATAGGATTACAAAGATAAGCACTTAGTAAGATTGGAGGCGACGGTCCAATCGCCATTGCAAGGCTTCGTATTCGGATTGCTTAGCGGATGATGTGGTCTTCTTATTCCAACACCAATATATAGCCATAGTTAATTTTACTTTTATTTGTTACAGATATTTTGGAATTGAACGTGAACGAGGTGCTAACGTTGCCGAAAATGAATTAGATATCGCAGCAAACGATATCGAAACGTAAGTAAAAACTTTAATACTACCTGTAGACGGGTGGCTGTTTACAAACTAACTTTACACGCATGCTATCTTTTTCAAACAAAACAAAAACAAAAGAGATGGAATATTTTAGTCAGATTAGTCTGGACATTATGAAGTTTCGAATGAACTTTTTCCGAGGAATGAATTTAAAGTCTGTATAAATGTTTTAAACTAATCTGACAACACTAAACGTGGTTTGTTTCTTTCTATTACTTTCATTGAAAGAAGACATCGATAACTTACAACTAGTTAGTGTCCATTAAAATTATCACTAATTTTGACTTAGGTATATTAAAAAAATAAGTAACTATTTTAGATATATTTAATTAGAGATAATGTCACCCATCTAGTCATTCAGGCACCCGACAACTGTGTTACCTCTACTTTTGAGGCTAGAGTGAATTTTAAACTTCACAAAAACTGTATTTTATTAAATTTTAACTTTCTTAGTATAGCTTTACATTTCATATTGAAAAAGAGCTATAAGCACCTCCAATATTATAAAAAGGCACTACTTTACACATAACAAATTAATTTCCTGATGCGCGTAACGGTGTGCATTTGTTTGTTACTATCTAAAATACGTTTAGTTATTTGCCTTGGCCTTCCTTCTAGTACTAAAATAATATTTGTTAATAATAATCTATATATTAACAACGTGATGCCAAAACTTTGGACCCCTTTTTACGAAAATTGCGCGAACGGAGGAGCATAAAATTTGGCACACTTATAGTTTATGTAGGAGAAGTGCAGAACGCTAATATTTTTCAATAATAATGCTCATAAAGTACATTAAATCAATAAATCTAACATTTCAAACGATTGATGTTGACGATAAAAAATCACAGATGGCGCACTAAAAAGTTTGGAAACAAAGTAGTTGGTCTTGAGCAATGAAGATGGCGTTCTTATCAACAAGATATTAATATTAATTATGGTCTAATTTTGACCAATGGGCGACCACTAGTAAGTATAAAACGTCAAGAGCAATGTTGAGGATACCCCGATCTATAGCGTTTAAGAGCCGGTATAAAAGTAGTTTTAGAGGCCTTGTTTAGTCCAAATATTTTAAGATATAATCAGTTATAAAAGATCAGATCGGTAACAGGGTCCTGGTTACAGGCATCAGTCAGTAAGTTTAGTTAGCTGTGTTGGTATGGGCTACTTTGCAGAATAGACCACCTGCTAACTGCCAGGCAGCTCGTAAAAGGCGAGCATAGGCTTAATGTCACTAGCACCTTGACCAACTTTTGACTAGGTGGGAGAGTTTCGCAGCGACTCGCTCGGGTTGGTACCACCGCCTTACCTATTCCAGCTCCCATAACGTCAGCGCTTGCTTTTGACGTGTTCCGTTTCGAAGGGTAAAGTAGCTGGTAAAATTACTTTTCCTCGGGGCTTAACATCCCGGCTTCAGGTAGGCAACGCACCATTACCATCTTTGGTGTCTCTAAATGGCGTAAATTTCTTACCATCAGGAAATCCGTCTGCTTGATTGCTTTCCAGTATCATATAAAATACAATTACGGAACTGTACGAAACTCGGCTCGGTGACGCAAAAATAGACAAGTGGTGCCATCTCTGCGATTTACGAGTAAACTGTAAAGCTTTGTCACTTTGAAACAATATTTGAAAAGCTAATTTATATGTTTAAAGTGATATAGGTCTGAATTATATGTCGCGTGCAAGCTTTCCACACGCGATATTGATAGCTATATACGTCGGTTATTGACACTTTTATTGTAACAGTTGTCTATAACATCGGATGTTCGTAGTTTCAAGTCGCCATGAACTGAAAAAAATATAAAATATACATAAATATGTAAATATTCCCCGTGTGTGTGTTGTTCTTCTTTGTAGAATAGACCATCTGCTTTCCTGTGCCAGGCAGCTCGTAAAAGGCGAGCATAGGCTTACCGTCACTAACACCGTGACATCTGACTAGATGGTAGAGTCTCGCAGCGACTCGTCCGGATTGGTACCTCCGCCTTACCTATTCCTGCCGCCATAATGTCAGCGCTTGCCGTTGACGTGTTCCGGTTCAGAGGGTAAGGTAGCCGGTAAACTTACTTTTGCACGAGGCCTAACATGCCGGCCTAAGATTGGCAACGCACCATTTCCACCTTTGGTGTCTCTAGGCGGCGTGAATTTCTTACCATCAGGAATCTGCTGGTTTGCCTTCCAATATCATAACAAAAACATATCTTCACGCCAAGTACTACATGAGTATACCAGTGATCGGTCAATGGATACAATTTGATGTAAATTACAACAAATAATACCTGTTACTTTTGAATTTCTTTATTGGTTTTCTAGTACTACTATAAATACGAAAGAATGTATGTTTCTACTTTTTTCACGTCAAATAACCACCGATTTTAATAAAATTCAGCTTTATAATAGATTAAACCTTGGAGAAGGACTAGGCTAATTTTTGTCCCGATATCTGCATGGATATTTGAGAAGATGCTTACTAACATTCATACGCACATTTTACAGGTAGTCAGGGGTAACAAGGACATTGCCAACTCCAATAAAAATAATGAAAAAACAAGAATAAAACATTTAGCTGCAAAAATATTGATATTAACATAATGTTATATAAATAGGTTTCATATTTTCGCAAGAAACGTAGCCTTTTCCACATTTTAATAGGATATGAAATCTTTCAATTTCATTTATTCGTATTACCACTTCCTTAGGGCTGTTATAACTGTAAATTGGAGCAGTATAAGTGTTCTTTGGAAATATTAGAAGTCTTTTTCAGTTGTGGAAAAAAATGTTGTTGTAAATTATAAAAAAAGTTAAAAAGTTATAATCGATATCTATAAAAGAAAGTCTGGTTTGTTACAACATTTATAACTCGAGATCTGCTGGAACAATTTTCATGGTTATTGATTCGTTGGATTTGTCTTTGCCCCGAATAGCAGAATACATCTTAAAAACAATTAACACAAAAAAAATCATGAAAGATGAATCGAAGTCGTGAAAGTTAAACCGAAAAATAATAGAGAGGAAGCTTATAATCTTTGCTTCGAAGGTAAGGTAGTCGGAGGATGTGAATACGTGGCTTATGTTGCCAGCCATAAGTTTGCGATGCACCAATAAGATCAATGGTGTCTATAGACAATGACTCTTACAATAACGAGAGCTGCCTTGTTCACTGCCATAAAAAAACAGAGTAGAAACATAATAAAGGCAAATGTCGTTTCAATTCAAAACATATTAAGCGCAAATGTTTCTATACAAAGACTTCAATCCCAATCGCCATTGTTAACAAAATTCAACTGTTACAATTATTCAAACAAAGAAGGGGGTGAATGTTTGTTTAGGTCTTGATTGTACAATTTAATGTACGAATTCGGATGCCGACGCATTTCCAACTTTATCACCGAGCTGTAAGGTTACATTTGTGCTAGCTTGTGCATTTCTTATTCATTTACGAAAGGTCTTTCTCTCGAAGAATTTGTATAAACGATATTTAGTATTGTAAACGAAATGTTTGTTTTATGTCAGCTGACTTGAATTTTCTATAATCAATGATATCGCGTCTACTGTTGTATATTACTGTGATCACCATCATCATTTTAGCCTTTTACTCATTTATGAACATAACCTTGCTTTTGTCTATGTTAACAAAATATATTCTACTAGCTGTTACCCGCGGCTTTGCTTGCGTCTCAGTTAATATATTTACTGATTATAGCCCAATCATGAGGACTTCATACAAACTTTCAACCCCTATTTTACTCCAATAGGGGTAAAATTTCCAGAAACGCTTAAATACGTATCGACTTATTTTTAATAAGTAGTCCAAAAATGAAGTTTGTTACTTAAAAACTGACGATCTTCCATATAAACTTTCAATCCCTTTTTCACCTCCTTTTTACCTCAATTAAACTTACTTTTGCTCGTGATCTAACATCTCAGTCTCAGGTGTCTCTAGGCGGAGTGAATTTCTTAAGATCAGGAAATCTGTCTGTTTGCCTTCCAATACCGTAACAAAAAACTTTATTTTAACTGATTTTGTTTCAAAAGTATCCCCATTTCGCGTGGTCATCTCATGACGTTTGATTGGATAGATCAATTTTGCTTATATCTTTTTATGACATTAACCCGTCATCAAGAGGTAAGAAATATTTATACTTATACAAATGTTACCAATTATTATATATAATATAATCAGCCTGATGCGTAAAGAAAATGCACCATTGAACATCGGTATGCGAAATTAAGAAAATAAAGTTATGTATCAGACAGGCTTGCGGTGGACCATACGTCAGCAGGTTAAGTTCGATGCGGAAATAAGGGAATTCTACTGACCGGTCTTTCTTCTTACTGCTTTCTTCAAAATTTGTACAAGCACACGCGGCGAATTGGTTTAATTTAAATTTCACTGTTTAATGTCGCGACTTGCGTGCACGCTGACTGAATTAAAAATAGCGGCCCCTTACATCCGTGCCCCGCGCTTCACCCTCTTCCAGGCGTTCATATCTTCTTTTGCAATCGAACATAAGGATTTCGGAAGGATAATATTAACTGGGAAAAAAGCAAATACAGCGATAACACAGCCTGTTTCGGTTTCTTGCGGATGGTATTTTTTTTAACATAAATTGAGATGTAAGCCATCCTATCTTTCAAGTTGGATCAAACTGCACACGGTGTGCAAATTTGATTCAAATCGGTTAAGTAGTTTAGGAGTCCATCGCGGACAAACAACGTGACACGTAATTTATATGTATTAAGATATAATTCCATGGAATATTCATATAGAAAAGCCATCCACATACTCATTCCTTCCCTTTCAAAGACTTTTTAAAATTCCATCACCATTTATTTTAACTCAAAGGCAACATTGACCCCCCTTCCCGCATTTTAATATTCATTTGGTTTTGACAGCGTTGATGTCTGAACAACCTGTCCAAAATATGGAAAGGCTAAACAGAATAAATAATTACATTTTGATTGATGCTTCAAAAATTATGAGCCATCTTAAGCTATGTTTTGTCATATTTTACTAGCCTGCTGCTTCGACTGCCGAAAAGTAAGTTACTTTCCCAACGAAACCCATTAGGATACAAAGTAGCCTATATCCTTTTCCACACTGTAATATATTTCTACGCTACAATTGAATATCAGTTTTGTAGTTTTGTGGTGACAATGGAACATCATTTGACCGATTTTGACCTTTGTTGGTGGAAGCGTACAAGCCTTACTCCACCGTCCAGCCACGAGGCTCGGGTTTGCTTCCAGGCGGGGACTAGACTGTGTGATAAAAGTATAATAAGTACTAAAGCTTTGTTTTTTTTAATTTTCCTTTTATTTTCCACGTGTTTTAACTCAACAAAAACTGTTTACGTCTTCGTCGTAAATCCGTAACATTCTTATTTGCGATGTTTTTCGCACGGTACGCCAAAAAAACCTTTTGAAATACAGTTATCCAAATTGTTTGTATGAATTAAAGGAAAATGGATCTAAGGTAGTCCTGGACACTTTGTATTCCTATAGCGCTATAACGTCAGTGCTTGCCGTTGACATGCTCTGGTTCGGAGGGTAAGGTAGCCGGTAAACTTACTTTTGCTCGAGAGCTAACATCTCGGCCTCAGGTTAGCAGCTCATCATTACCAACTTTGGTGTCTCTAGGCGGCGTGAATTTCTTACCATCAGGAAATCTGTCTGCTTGTTTGCCTTCCAATATCATAAAAAACAATTTCACAATATATGTCTTTGCAGTACCTACATACAGTATTTAATGCCAAGTGGCACTTTCCATGGAGACAAACCCGCAGGCAAGAGTTAGCAAATTATTCATTCAGCTGTCCATATCGACCTTGAACTTTAATTACAGCGTTAAATATTCAATTAGACAAATTTAAATATTATTGAGCAATTTTAATTTAATTAGTGGGAAATCCATCTGTCAGTGTTTTTCTATTTTTAGGCTAAATTACTGGGCTGATTGTGATAGTATTTAAAATTATTTGACAATGTATCTTAACGATTGAAGAAAGGAAATTGTAGAGGTTGAATAAAACCCGGCGAAGGTGTAAAAACCGTGAGGTTGGCAACACAGTTGGTAGTGTATGGTAGATAGGGTAAAACTTTATAAATAAATTAGTATCTTAACGCCCACATCCCCGAAGAGTTAGGCAGAGGCACAACCACGGCACCCACGACTAGCCGAAGAAGTCCCACAATGTGATGGGTGGCAAGTCTCATGTTTCAATAAACTTATCGTCTACTCTACCCTCCCTATCATTTAAAAGAAACTGTGATATACCTAATGTGACCAGACGTCCCGTTTTGAACGGGACCGTCCCGTTTTTCGGTTGTATACTGGGGTGTCTTAAATTGAAATTCAAGTATTATCTATTATGTGCGACCGTCTGTGCGTATCACGTAATACAATAAATAAATATATTTTTTTATTATTGACAGTTATTTAAATTTTCTCCATCAAAAACACATGTATTTATCGTACTATAGTATTATATGCAATTGCTAATTGATGAGAAAGTTGGTGTCCCGTTTTGAGCCGAAAGAGAATTGGTCACGTTAGATATACGTAATGTAAATACGAGGAATAAAAACAATCTTACTGTACATGTGTCCCGTCTCCACAGAGTTAGATATTCTTTCATGGCCCAATGTATACGCTTTTACAATAAACTTCCCGATTATAATGAAAGTTTAATAAAAATAAATTTTAAAAATGTGTCAAAGTGAAATTGTATAAAAAAGGTTATTATACCATTGCTGAATATCTATCGGATAAGAGTGCTTGGGATTAATTGCTCCTCATACCAATCTCTTACTAGTAACAATGTGTGATGTAATACTAATAAATTTGTATAGAATAAGGAAAAAAAGACAGCCCGCTGAGTTTCTTGCCGGATGTTCTCAGTGTGGCCGCTTTCCGATCCGGTGGTAGTTCTAGTATTATATAGACTCGTCATAAGTGCTTCTTGTAAGGTAAATGTAAATAAAAATATTTCTACTCCAAAAAATATCTTCACGCCCATATCCCCGAAGAGGTAGGCGGAGGCACAACCAGGGCACCCACGACTAGCCGAAGACACTAAGTAATGTGATAGGTGGCAAGCCTATCGCCAACCGGGCACATATCCTACCCGAGCAACTTTTTTTTTATTAGAAAATTGGAAAAAAACAATTTTCTTTTTGTTGCCCAACCCGGGATTCGAACCGGGACCTCATGCAGTCGAGTCCAACAACTGAACCGCTAGACCACAGAGGCGATATTTCTATTCTATTCCATTCCTATTATATTTTCAAACAACCCGCGTTCTACCACCTAGTAACAAAACCTTCCACGTGCCACTCATAAAAAAGCTAATTTCAAGTTACACAAGTTTTAAATACGGCACAAGTTTGTTCACACCAAATCTCTAATTAATGTATGTAGTTAGGGCTTTTTCGCATAGGAGTACCGTGCCATCTTGAAAATCTGTTCAGGATATTCATAACCAACAACTGTGTATATTATTTTCTAAAGAATTTAAAGTCAAATAAGCAAGGAATTTTATGTTGAATGAAATTCACGTTCACGTACATTAGATATGTGAATACTAACTTAACCAGTTTAAATCTGGAAAGTTAAAATAAGATGAATAAGTAATAATATAAAGGAAAAATAAGTAGAAATGCGAATTCTATAGTGTTGAAGATCACTACTAGATTTTTACTTGATACCAATGCGTGAAGATGCCAATACTCAAAAGCAAAACCATTTCTAACTTTTTACACCATAACGTCATTACGTGTTCCGGTTCGGTGGGTAAGGTAGCCGGTAAACTTACTTTTGCTCGAGGCCTAACATCCCGGCCTAAGGTTGGCAGCGCACTATTACCACCTTTGGTGTCTCTAGGCGTGAATTTCTTACCATCAGGAAATCTGACTGTTTGTTTGCCTTCCATTATCATAAAAAGAACTTTTTGTACAAAACGCAGTATGTGTTAAACGACAACATTCGAAGAGTATTATAGGGAACATTAGTATAATGATTATAAAACGAAGACGTCAAGTCGTTATAAAACGCATATTTTTAACCTTAACGTTAGTGCGAATAGATTGTCCATACATTATTTGGTTATAATCTTTTTGTTAACTCATACTAAGTCTTATAATATACAACGTACTCAAAATTACTGTATATTTAACGAAGTAAGCTTTTGATATTTATTCTTAGACTTGAACCGACTCAAAAAATTGTAGGTTATAAATTTGTTTGTATGCTTTAAGCTTTTTGTATGTTTGTTACGTGATGACCAATGACTGTCAATAACGAAAGGATTTCTGGTTATGGCTATTATTTTGAACGGTTGGTCATGATTCGAAGGTGGTCCTATGTAAATTTAACCTAATTCCGAACTTTATTTTCGAAATAAGAGTCAGTTTTTTGCAATTACCCTTAAATTATACGTAATTATAAATACCTAGTTAGACATAATATAGTCACTCTCTGCCTACCACGTAAATATATGGCGTGAAGATATGTTTGTATGTATGTCCTTCCTTTAATATTTTTTCAAATAAAAACTGATAATTAAAATGATCATAGATTAATATTATGACAGTATTGGGTCTGAACCTAAACCGACTAAATTAAATTTAATCGTATATATTTGGTGAAAAAATGTAGTTAAATAATACACAATCAAAATAAAATTAAATGTTACTTTATGAAATACACTTTTAATTGACAACAATCTTTTAAATTAACACGAAATAACGATAATGTTACAATCAAATGATGTATGAACATAGGCATAAAATACACACTTAACCATAATATCAAATTTAATCATTATTTTCAGTCCATATGTTTAATTGTCTGAAAAAACGATTTCCACGGGCTTATAACTTTCAAATCTTAGTATTTAGTGAATAAATAAATATTCGTGGAAAATGTGCACAAACCGTTTAAATCCTAACTAAATATTTTTTTAAATAAATTCTATGCTTTTGTTTTGAGTGTTACAACAATACATAAAAAATACTTAAATAGGCAGTGAAAAAAAATTAATCAACACTCAGGCTCTAAAATACAGACATCTAATATGTTCAGCACTCAAATGCCTGCCCCCGTCGGGAATCGAGCCTCGTGGTTTTAGTCTGGCGAGTTAGACGTGTACGCTAAGCACTCGACTAACGAGGTGGCGTTAAGAGGCGGTCATTTTAATTCATATTAATTAAACGCAGTAAAACTGCAAAACCCGCCTCCAAGTATTTCATTGGGTACCACCAAGTCGCGATTTGACTTTTTTTTTCTAAAGATAGAAAATTGTTCCAAAATGTTCCCATATAAATTTTACCAACATTCTTCTAATAGTTTTTAAATTATACTTAATAATTTATAAATTTTTCATTTATTAAGTTGCAAGTTGAGAGAAAAATCTATGCATTATTAAGTATAACTCAAAAACTACTAAGTGTATCTCCACGCCCGAAGAGGTAGGTAGAGGCACAACCAGGGCAACTATCCGAAGACTAAGTCCCACAATGTGATAGGTGACAAGCTTATCGCCAACCGGGTACATATCCAATCCCGAGCAATGTTTTTTTTTATTGGAAAAACCCATTTTTCTTTTTGTTGCCCGACCCGGGATACGAACCCGGGACCTCATGCAGTCAAAACCAACAACTAAACCGCTAGACTACAGAGGCGATTATAAAAAAAATAAGGGACCACCTCGGAATCATCACCTTTCTAAAAAAAAATTGAAATCGATTGACTAATGACGGAGTAACCGCGTAACAAACGTTTAAAAACCATGCAGTCGAATTCATAACCACCTTCATTTTTTGTCTCTGGTCTGACTTCTTGAGGTCTCGGGTCGGGCAAATAAAAAAGCGAGAAAATTTAGATTTTCAATTTTCTAATACAAATAACGTTGCCGGGAATTGGATATGTGGCCGGTTGTCGATAGAACTGCCACCAATCCCATAGTGGGACTTAGTGCCTTCGGCTAGTCATGGGTGCCCTGGTTGTGCCTCTACGTAACTCTTCGGGGATATGGGCGTGAAGATACTTTTTTTACTTCCTTTTTTGGAGTTGGTTAATTAATTGAGTATGTATATCGTAAGATGTGTAATCGAAGTAGCACTGGCTTACTTTAAATTTGAATTGCTTCTATCATCTCTACTTGCGTAATTTGTACTAGTCTCATATTAAGTAACAACAATAGCATTGTCTATGGGTACAAGGTTGGAGGTATGCGTGAAATCGTTAAAAACCTATTCAAATCCACTTCTATGTTGCCACATTTAGATTTAGAGAAAGGAATTTCTGCATTATCTTCGATCTGACTGACGCGACCTTGCTTGTAATGTGTAGGGTTGCCAAAGTTGAATATAAGGAAGCGACATACATAACCGTATTTTTTTCAAATTATCGAGTTATGTATACTTATAAAATAACATATCCTGACTGACTGATTCATCATTGTCGAGCAAAAACTGTCAGAGTTACAGACATGAAATTTGGTGAGTAGGGTAATTTTACTGAGTAGTGAGTATACACCCACTAAGGACGGAATTTTGGAAATTCTTCTCCTAAGGAGGTGAAATAGGGGTTAAAAGTTTGTATGGAAGACCGTCATTTCTTAAGTTAGAACTTAGAAACTTTATTTTTGGGCTTATTAAAAATGAGTAGATACGTATTTAAGCGTTTCTGGAAATTCTACCCCTAATGGAGTAAAATAGGGGTTGAAAGTTTGTATGAAAGTCTTTATTAATGGGCTATAATCATTAAATACATTAACTGCCATGCAAGTAAAGCCGCGGGTAACAGCTAGTTGTATATAAGTTTATCTTAACATGTGTTAGCTTCCGTTCATGACTTCCTCCACTTGCAATACATAGTAAGCACTATACAAAACAATATTATTTTAGAACTAGTGTCTACGAGTACGTGAAACCAAAACTGACCAACTGAAACCAAAACCTAGAGGTTTTTAACCGACCGAAAAACGTATCTATTAATTTTTCTATTTCTTTCAATTTTTGTTTGTATGTCATGCGATGACTTGAGCATTAATAAATGGATTTTGAGGTCCTTTTCCCGAAAGAAAAGTGATGATTCAGAAGTAGTCTAATAAAAATCTGATCATAAATAAGTGACTTTTTTATCTAGATAACGTAGTAATGCAATTAAAGCCGGTTTTTCGACATTTCACTTCGCTTAAATTGTTGCTTTGTGGCTTCACAGTGTGGCCTCTAATCTATTTTTTGTGTCCACTCTAGTTATTTTACTGTCATGTTATTCTGTGTCTAGTTAAATGGTTTAAAAAATCCGCTAAAAATTCAGTGACTTTTTATTCCTGGCTGTATTTTTAGATCGAAGCGTTTAAAATAGTTTCATGCGTTTAAAAATAACAAAAAATGTAATGACAAATGGAAAGCGAATTTCAATAAACTTGAAGATATTATGTGTTACTAATTATTTAAATGCAGTCAAGCTACATAAAACCGGCCTGAATTGTAATTTTGTATTATCGAGGTATGCAAAAAGGGTTTCCCTAGGTTCCTCGGACATTAAATTAGTGACAATAGAACCGCCTCGGCAGTGCTGCCTACTGTGCTGCATTTTCACATATATTTTTTTAATGGGCTTACTTATGACAAAGAAATCTCTAGATAAACATCACTATATAGTATAAAACAAAGTCGCATTCCGCTGTTTGTCCCTGTATATGATTAGACCTTTTTTTTGAAATAGCTAATATGTTGCTAACCGGGAGGTATTTACAACTTTACCACTACTATCGCTTAGACCTTTGAAACTAAGCAATCCTTTCTGGTTTTTTAATAAGTTTGCTATAAAGTGTTTTTCTACTGATGTTAAAGTAGGTATATGTACAAAAATGTTGATAACATAGAGCAAACAAACATATTTAAGCGGCCTTTGCGAAGATAAACTATGTTTATTCTCATTCAACAACAGGAATATTATGTTTACACACTTTTATATTTACTTTGAAGATCCCTTCGGAAATCGTAACACAGGGCATTGGTATACGTTACATATGGATCGAATATAGGTCACGGTAAATCATAAAATTATCGGCTCGTTAGAACACGCATTACTCTTGCAATCGGTAAGTCCATGGTTCAACTCCCGTCCGTCCGGGCACCTTCGCAGAATAGACCATCTGCCTTCCTGCCAAGCAGCTCGTAAAAGGCGAGCATAGGCTTACCGTTACTTACACCGTGACATCTGACTAGGTGGTAGAGTTTCGCAGAGACTCACCGCCACCGCCTAACCTATTCCTGCCGCCATAATGTCATGACGTGTTCCGGTTTGGAGGGTAAGGTAGCCGGTAAACTTACTTTTGCTCGGGACCTAACATCTTGGCCTCGTTGGCAACGCACTTTGGTGTCTAGGCGGCGTAAATTTCTTACCATCAGGAAATCCGTCTGCTTGTTTGCCTTCCAATATCGTAAACAAATATGTATCTACATATGTGTTAGAAAAGAAATCGTGTTAGTTACACTATTTACAGCTCAAGAACAGCTAAACTGGTTTGGCTAAAAATTGATAGGATAGTAGCTTCGAACCAGAAGGATATAGGATACTTTTTATTCCGTTCGACTGCGATAAAACTAGGAAAAGCCACATTTACTTATAAAAACTAAACGAGAGCAACGAATTTCTCCAGAACAACTAGTAGATAATAAATTAGAATAGCCTCAAAACTAATTTACTTAAAAGGTATAATAACCTTACTTAAAAGCTGGCAGCGCACTAGTATATTTAGTGACACTCGACACCAGGAAGGACTGACTAGTGACTAGCGAAAATGAAAAGATATCGTTCACACCACGCCGAAGAAGCTATACCTATTGTAAAAAGGGTGTACTAATTACTTATCCAAGTGATCAATTGACGTTTAATTTACACCAACCATCGATGTATTTTAATAAGCGAGTTTGGTATTGCGAATTGTTTTGTATGATTTTCACCAAAATCTCTTGGATGCCATCGATAAAACCCTTTGTAACACTTGACGTCTCTACAAGTTATCGACAATTATGCGGATAAATTAAATATTACCGTGTTGCTTTTAGTTAACTAGAGATTCATGTCATTCTGTTTTGGTCATAACCTTTTAATAATCGATTCGAGAACACCATTTCTTTCTTTCTTTCTTTAGGTTTTGGCCTTCACGTTAGTATTTAGCCATTAGTCAAGTAGAAATTTGCATCAAATTTTATATCTATTTCAATTAATTTTAATTAGTCATCAGTCATAAGTCGTCAGAAAGTCATGTCAGGCTCTTGGGTAAAGCGGTGGCCTGATTACTCAAGCTCATGTAATGAGATTTGGCGGCAACGAGGAAATACACGATACGCTAATTTCTTCATGGTTATTTCATTTTTGCACTTTCACTGAACAAAACTGTACAAAATGCCACCAAAATTGACTAATTTCACTTAATATCAACACAAAATTCAATAATTATGAAAAAACTTCGACCATCTTTTCTCTCGATGGCGCCAAAACTCCCCAGAGCACGATTTAAATTATTTGAACATAACTATCGGAGCCCACTCGGTGCCCACTCGGGCCTTGGATCAAGTTCATGACTTATGACATGATTTTTGTTGGTTACGAGAGTTAGACCATACTTAATATGACCTTTGACAGATACTGGTGCTGTTGCGCACTCACTAAACTAATTACAAGTTATAGCTGTCTTCTTTCAACTATAACAATAGAAAGAGACAAAACACGGCTACCACTGACAGATGCGTTTGTACATGACATTTCTACAGACTTTTATTCTATTCCTGCCTCGGAACATTTTTATTAAACGTCAAGAGTTGTAATGTCCAGACTACTTTGACACATACGAAAGATTCCGTCTTTATTCTTTTTAATTCATTGAAACAAGATCTAATACATTAAAGATAAGTTTGATTGGAGCTCAGGAGAATATATTCCATTGCTCATCATGCCATGTCCACTGATCACAATGTTATCGTCACTAAAAAGATACGCAGTTAGGGGTCTGATCAACGCCAACAATGATGAAATGGATGAAAAGTGTTTAGCAATTAATATCTTAATCTGTCTTGAATTTGAATTATTTAACAAAGATACAGACGATCCGATGTCGTGACCTTTTTGGAGCGCCATTAAAACAACAATACTTCAAGTCTCGAATGACATGTTCCATTTTCGAAGCACTTAGCGCGCTGTATTGCGATAAGATGGCCATTGTCTATGGTAATTTGAGAATCGGCAGCGATTCCAAATTCAAACTGGGATAATTATTCTTAGACAAAATCAAAGGCTGCAATGGTTAAAATATTATATAGTTTTAGTAAAAGTTATGATGTTTTCTTTTGAAGAATTAATATTCTACAGTTTTTATTATTTATTTTATTAATTTTATTGTGATAGTTTGCTATGATATAACGCTATTAAATCAAATTGCTTCGTATTCAAAGAAACTTAATTCAAGTCATTGCTATGTTCTCATTGCCAAAAAGAGAAGACTCACATACATATCTTCACGATGTGTCCCTAATGAGATAAGCAGAGAGCATCAAGTGCCAAGTGTTACGATCCTTGCAAACTTGCCTAGATTCGTCCACATTCGTTAGTCTTTTCATGTGACGTCAACCGTTTCGGACACTCTTGACTCTTGACTCTACTCTCTGATGATACCCAAGCGCTTTGACTGTGGAATATCAACCTCAGTCTCCTGGAGTAGCTACATCCTTTCACATTCGCATTGTTTCCATATCAATGTTTCATCTGCCATTATTATTTCTTTATAACCGAATCAACGGAGCACGTCCTTTCTTATTACAACAACACTATTTCACTCCTGCTTTTTCACTGATCTCGCTGTTGCGAATGTGATCAGCGAATGTAACATTTTCCGTAACGCTTTCGTTACGACAGCTTTTATACTACAAAGAAAGAGAGTCATATAATGTTTTCTAATTACACCCAAAATTTAAACCAGCGCGACGTTTATTTAACACCACGGATTTTTTAATTAAAACAACCGTGTTCCTGATGCTAAAAAACATGTCGCTTATAGACGCCAAAATAGTGCGTTGCCAACTTGAAACTGAGATGGTAACATGGGTGAGTAAATCCAGGTCACTAAACTCTTAAACCTAGTCTTGATCACAGTGCTATTGGATTCAGAATATGATTAATTTATGAAAATAATTACATGCTCATTATTAATGCTACATATATTATTGATGCGACATATATAAACACTTTTTGTTTTTTATTGAGTGAAGTAAAGCTTAGACGATACAGAGCTGAATAGACAAAAAATAATAATTTACTAGATGACAGAGTTTTGCAGCGACTCGCCTGGATTGGTACCACCGCCTTACCTATTCCTGCCGCCATAACGTCCAATGTTTGCCGTTGACGTGTTCCGATTCGGAGGGGAGCCGGTATACTTACTTTTGCTCGAGGCCTAGCATCCCGGCCTCAAGTTGGCAACGCACCATTACCGCCTTTGGTGTCTTTAGGCGACGTGAATTTCTTATCATTGGGGAATCCGTCTGCTTGTTTGCCTTCCATTATCATAAAAAAAAATTGGTTCGTTTAAACTGGTACTCGTAAACTTTGTACTCCGCTGGAATGCGATCCCTCTCCCGCTTCCCCGCGCCCCGCATTCATCGTGAGCGCTCAGTAGCTATAGCATCTTTGTAGCCGTTATCAAACCGACCTTTTATCAACATCGCCATCGCCTCTGCGGTCTAGCGGTCCAAGTGTTGGACTTGACTTCGTGAGGTCCCGGGTCGGGCAACAAAAGGAAAATGTGGTATATCCAATTTTCTAATAAAAAAAATGTTGCTCGGAATGGATATGTACCCGGTTGGCGATAGGCTTGCCACCTATCATATCGTGGGACTTAGCGTCTTCGGCTAGTCGTGGG
>NJDC01058200.1:186373-212925 GCA_002245475.1 Calephelis virginiensis | reverse complement strand
CGAAATACGTTGCGAGATTTATAACAATAAAAAAGCCTAATAGTTTCAGGAAATAACAGAGGTGGAGAACGGATATAAATGATTTTTATAGTGATGCTACTGCGTTATGGTTTCCACTGGCCTACTATTTGACGTAATACTATATAAAACTAGACCTATATGTCCTATCAACATACATAATTAGGACTTATTGGAGAATTATAACATGGGGGAATTCAGCTGAATATGTGTACATTAAAATATTTTTTTACGTTGTTGGAGGCAAAAAAATTTCCTGATAGCAAGAGTTTGGTGTTTCCTATAGACACCAAAGGTGGTAATGGTGCGTTGTCAACTTAAGGCAGGGATGTTAGGCTTCGACTAAGTAACTTTAAAATAATATAGCTATCAAAATAACCCAACTCAAACACAAACTTATAGGTGTGACTCGGCTGTGTACTGCCATTATTGTTATCATAACATCATATTCCGTTTTTGGATAGTAGGATAGCTTATTTAAGAGGCTCAATTTCCCAACCGCGAGTTGGCAAGGTCTTTATATTTTCACGCTCATATCCCCAAAGTAGTGGGCAGGGGCACAACCGGGGCACCCACGACTTGCCGAAGACACTAAGTCCCACAATATGATAGATGGCAAGCCTATCGCCAACCGGGACATATATCTTTCCAATTCCGAGAAACGTTTATTTTTATTAGGAAATTGAAAACATAAATTTTCTATTTATTTTATTGCCCTACCCGGTGATCGAACCCTGGATCTTGAGAACTCAAGCCCGACGCCGGACCACTAGACCACGTATTTATTTATAGTAGTTCCTTGTAAAATGGCAAGTATCGGGAAGCTTATTGTATAACCTTATATAGCCTATGAATGAATAGCTGATGATGTGACGAGCTATATTCACTTTCCTAACGGACCTTAACCTTTAGTTTCTCACCTATAAATACAACAGTCTATTTAAAGTTATCAAAGCATCTCTCTGGTGTCACGGAGTCGACAGAGCCGAGAGAGGTTACAGACGATAACAGGTCATTGTCATCTACGGCGACATAGATTTATGCCATTATCTTAACCGGTTAACAAAGGAGAGGTAATGGTTTTAAAATTATTTTTAGTAAAGCAATTTCAGATTAGGGTTTTTCATTTATTAATTTCGAGTTAGTTTGGCTGCCAGGCATTTCGTTAAAATCCTGCCAGAGAGTTAAAGGCGGAGTTTCCTGTTTCTGTAACATCAAAGCTCACCATTTTGTGTTCCAGTTTGTAGAGTAGAGCAGCCAGTAATCCTCACGCAAGATCTAATTTATAAAATTCTCGTCTCACGGTGTGCGTGATTGAACTGCTCCGAAACGGCTTGACCGATTCTCATCAAATTTTGTAAGCATATTGAGTAGGTCTGAGAATCGGCCAACATCTATTTTTCATACCCGTAAGTGATGAAGGTGACTCAACCCAATTTTTTTTACTAAAATCACATTAAAAATATAACAGAACAACGTCTGCCGGGTCAGCTAGTTTTCTTATAAAAAATAACGTTGTCTGGGATTGGATATGTGCCCGGTTGGTGGTAGGCTTGCCACCTATCTCATTGTTACTGTCTTCGGCTATTAATTAATATATCTGAGGTAACACTATTATCATCTTCTTCTAAAAGCGGTGTATGTTTCCTACTAACTATAATGTATCCGTTTGTCTGCTTACCTTTCAATAATATAATATAAAACTTGGTAGTTCATATCGATTGTTCAAACAAATAGAACATCACTATCTTAACCCCAAAAGTCTCTAAATTCTAACCTTTCCGTACGTTACCGCTCGGGATAAATTACCCGTCCGACAGGTAGACACAGGGTTACCACAGACCATAGGGATTTCTTCAGGTTTATTTATGTTGGGGTACAATCGACCGAGGAAAGTTTGGTACGCCATTGATTTATTATAACAGATGATTCTTGGGTTATGTCCGGCGAAAATAATGCCTAGGGTTATTAATCATGTGCAAGTTTACACGGAATCGTGACATACCTAGCAGATGTTCGTGATTTTACCCGCGATTACTTTTAGTGATGTGACGCGTGACGACCCTATTACCAGCTGCTGGAATTGCTACTTATTATATTGCTAGATTATTCTACCACTATAGTAACCAGAGTCCAGTAACAACACAAAATCAGTGTTTCCTATCGTTGTCTAGTTTGACGGCGAAGGTAATCGGAAATCTTACAAAAAAAAAGATGTACGCTCTCATGTTGATGTTAATATTGCACTAGCATTTTTGGTTTCTAAAGACGTGGGTGGTGGGTGTATTTTACTAGAAATTAATTAGGAAAAATTTGTTATCACTACTAGTATGGTGACCAAATTGGGACTAATCTTACATTATTCACTATCCAAGGAACGTGAAGAAAGAAAGCTTGTGTTTCAAATCAGTGAGTTTTTCTGATATGGATTAAGCAATTTTTGTTTAAAAACTAAACTTTTTATTATTGTTTTATTATTTATTAAAAAAAAGTAAAAAAAAAGTATCTTCACGCCCATATCCCCGAAGAGGTGGGAAGAGGTACAACCAAGGCACCCACGACTAGCCGAAGACACTAAGTCCCACAATGTGATAGGTGGCAAGCCTACCGACAACCGGGCACATTTCCAATCCCGACCAACATTTTTTTTTAATTAGAAAATTGGAAAAATCCAATTTTCTTTACGTTGGCCGACCCGGGATTCGAACCCAGGACCACATGCAAGTCCAACACCCGGACCGCTAGACCACAGAGGCGATCATTTATTATTATTAATTAAACTGAAAAAATTGTTTAGTCGCCACTGTGGTCTAGCGGTTCAGTTGTTGGACTTAACTGCCTGAGGTCCCGGGTTCAAATCCCGGGTCGGGCAACAAAAAGAAAATCGGGTTTTTACAATTTTCTAATAAAAAAAACGTTGTTCGTGATTGGATATGTGCATGTGCCCGGTTGGCGATAGGCTTGCCACCTATTACATTGTGGGACTTAGTGTCTTCGGCTAGTCGTGGGTGCCTTGGTTGTGCCTCTGCCAACCTCGTCGGGGATATGGGCGTGAAGATACTTTGTTTAAAAACTAACTTTATTTTATAGAAAGTAAGCTCGTTTTCCACATGAGTGAATTTTCCTGATCTAGAACTAGTAGTTAACCTCGACATCCTCATGCGATACCATATGATGCAAGCTATCGAATTACAGTATCGATGTCGATGTGGTATGAAACACAACACTAAACGGAAGGACTGCCTTTTGCAACGATTTATGTTCGCAATCCCGATGGCTCGGTGCTTGGTAACAACTGCAAATACAACTTTGAATCTTAGCCATGTGTTGTAAAATTTACAAAGTGGCTAAGAAGTTTGCAGCAGTACGCTCAATATCGTACTACAGCTTTACCTATTACTATCTCGGTAACGTCAGCGCTCGCCACTGTACTGTTCAGTCACGATACAAACATGAATCAGTATGAAAACTAAGCCTAGTTCATAAACATAATGCATAGCTACACTTCATTGAAGCAATAGAAAATAAAGTATCTTCACGTCCGTATCCCATATAAACTAAACACTACGTATATAACTAGCTAACTAAATAATGTATAAGATAACTAACTAAATATGTGGTATCTAATATATATTTATTCTTTACAAAACAATTATCAGAGGTAATGCAATAAAAAGGTAACAAAATTGTTAAATCAAATGGAAAAATGAAAGCGGAAAAAGAAAAATATTAAAACAGAATATCAATTTCAAAATGTCAAATAAATTAAAAAAGATATCAAGATTTTACTTAAAATGCAAACGGACAATTTTTTTTGGCATACGACTGTATTGAATCCACCCAATCTTCTCAATCTGCTTACCATTTAATAGATAATTTAAGTACTGGAGATTAATGCTGTCACCGGTAAAAACTGATTTAAGTTAATAGAACCGGAGAAAACTATAGACATATAAAAAATCTGTTCAATCAATTTTTTTTTAGTTCGAAACACATAATGTCGATTGATTAATTTAATCAGTTTTTTATTAAAAAAAATATTAACATTTACTATGCGGTGATTGCGGTGGTTTTTAGCGTTGTTTAATTATTAACGAAAAACTAAAATTCAAAAAAATACTCATGAGTGCTTGTATATTTGTATATATTACTACATATTTTAACGACGCACGTGACAGCTGCTGCTAGTATATAATATAACCCACATATAACCAGTGCGCATGATCAGTTTAAAATACCGCCTAATTTGCACGACTTTTTTATTTTCTTTTTTCGCCGAATTCACCTATAAAAATTATGAATAGTGCACTTTTGGAAAAATATTATATTATATACCTATATACGTTAAATGGTACTGCAAGCAACATCCTCACAAGTAGGTAGCAAAAGGATATTCTATAAAGTATTATAATTTATAGCACCTATATGTTTTGCGTTTTCTAACTGATAAAACCCAAATTCATGTCATTGGTCTATTGACCATTGCAGGAGTAGTGTCCTGGTTTAAAATGCAACTATTTAGCGTATGAACGTATAAACGACACGGTCACCCTTTCAGTTTCCAGTTGCGCATTTTTTACCTGCTACAAATAATAATATTTTTTAGGACGAAACGGTAATAAAAAGTAGGACGTACACGGATTTCTGATGTGGGGCGAAATTTCGTAGGGCGAATGTGGAACAAACCTATAAAACACATCATTTAACAGCTATTTGATGTCCACTTATCCATTTTGAGTTGGCCACTGAGATACATAATCAGCTCCCAAGTAGTTTTGTATTGTAGTTCAGTGTTTGAGAGTAAGGTAGCCAGTAGACGAGCACTGGTAGCCTTAGACACAGTCCCTATAAGAAGGTGACGTAGGTAACTGCTGTCACTTTCTATCGGGAAAATCGCCCGTTTATTCGTTATTTTTCTTAATTAGATTTTGTAATATGACATTCACACAACTCTGCATGTCTTTGGGTTATAGTAATTGTTAATTCAAGTAAAAAACGGCCAGAATATACTACATATATTGCTTTGCAATTTGAAGTAGAACATTAAAAATGAAATAAAATATTCGTAACGAAAAAATGTCACCTCGTTTAATAGAACACACATACACACTGTGCCAGACCTTACGACCCAGACAAACCAATCTAGATTCCTTCATTCATTCATTTCATTCATTACCCTTTTTCATACAAACTTGTTGGGTTCGGACACCCTTGACACCACCCTCGGCTAACATCCGAACCTTTAATTGAACCTTCAACAATTGTCTTTTTCTGACGATGCCGTAACAGTTGAGCTACTTAGGATTCAATTATTGTCATGACCAAATTCATTTTCTATCAAATGTAAATACCACATGCAAGGCGACAGCATTAAAAACCAAGAATACTTCATTTTAAGTTTTTTCCCTGAATGTTGAGAAAGGAACGAAACAACGGCCATTTGAAGTCTTCAATATTAGTAGGAAATGAACGAGATCAACCGAGATATTAGCGGTGTTAACTGGCGATCATCCATCTCTGTCTTCTCGTGTGATAGAGTGGGACAGGGAAACAATCGTTCTCTGTCCACAGCTTCCTGGACTTCCAGACATTTAATTCTAAAGTTGAAGCTAGGATTGCACTTTCCCATTTAGAATGCGGTTTATGTTTGATAAGCTTTACATTTTTTTAAGAAAATGGATAAAAAATAATAGCCTATCTATGCACACCGATAAATCATGATGCTAAGAAATACAAGTCAAAAACCCTGAATTTGGTAATTGCGTTGCCAAATTGAGGCTGATCTTCTGTAAGGAAGAACTCTTCAAACCGGAACATGGCAATAGCAAGTACTAACAATAATAAATAAGATTGTGGTAATCTGTTTTTTATTTAAGTAGAAAAATATTCCCTAAATCTCTATCGCTAGCTAAATCTGTAATTAAATCTATATTGGTCGTCTCAACTCTAGACCGGCAAACATTTATGTATAATGAGTAGTCATATGAGTATATGTATATTTATCAAAAGTATATATAAAATAAAAATAAATTTATTATAACTAAACAAATAAAAATTGTAATAAAACAAAATTAAAAAAAATACTCTACGCTGATCGTCTCAGTTTTGTAATGACATACTTTGTGAACTGATTTTGATAAATTTTTAGGGTTCCGTACCCAAAGGGTAAAAACGGACCCTATTACTAAGCCTCCGCTGTCTGTCTGTCTGTCTCCAGGCTGTATCTCATAAACCTTGATAGCTAGAAAGCTGAAATTTTCATAAATGATGTATTTCCGTTGCCGCTATATTAACAAATACTAAAAATGATAGAAACAAATTATTAAGGGGGGTCGCAATACAATAAACGGTTTTTTTTTGTTCAATATTAAAAATGGTAACAGGTAGGCGCTTCAAATTTTCTCAGCATATTTACTTGTATATTACCTTTCAAAATAAAAAAAAGTAAAAAAAAAAGTATCTTCTCTCCCATATCCCCGAAGAGGTGGGCAGAGGCACAACTAGGGCAATATAAATAATTAAATAACAATAAAGTAAATATTTAAGGGGGGGCTCTCAAACAACAAACATGATTTTTTATAATAGATGGTAGTACGGAACCCTTCGTGCGCGAGTCCGACTCGCACTTGACCAGTTTTTTTCTTATATTTTAAGACCTATTTAAATTGCGAAAACTCTTTCGTCTTTCTATTTGCTGGAAAAATGTAACCGACGAGAAAAAGGATGAAACGTTTATATTATCAAATTTCGAGAAATGGACCAACCTCATAAAATTTAGCATGTGTCATTTTTTAATGTTAATGACGGTCGTGCATATATCACTTTTTAATGTTAATGACAGGGAACAATAATAACCAGCCATACATAATTATTGTTGTAACGAACACCGGAAAGAGAATTACCATTGAATAAGTGTTTGATTCGAGCCGAAATTATTGTGTTCATATAAATGGCAGCAATTACGTGACGGTGGAATACAGTTTGAACGGAAAAAGACAGTGCCTTTTTATTTTTTATATTTTTTTTCTAATATTTATAATTTGTCTGCTATAACAGTATTATAAAAAGTAAGTAAATATCTTCACGACCCTGGGCTGATTATGTATCTCAGTTGCCAACTCAATAGTGTATATCAAATAGCTGACAAATGACGTGTTTTACATTTGGTATCTCCAGTGACTAACAGAAACACAAATGACGTCATTTGACAGCTATTTGATGTACACTTCATGAAGCACCCAGATCCCCGAAGTAGGCTGAGGCACAACCAGGGCATCCACGACTATCCGAATAAAGACCCACTATGTAATAGGTGGCAAGCCTATCGCCAACCAGGCATATACTCAATTTCGACCAGCATTTTTTTTGTTAGAAAATTGGAAAAACATGTTTTCTTTTTGTTGCCAGACTCGGGAATCGAACCCGGGACATCATGAAGTCAAGTCCAACACCTGGACCGCTAGCGGCTAGACCACATAGGCGATAACAGTATTGTCTTTTTAGAAAAAAGTGGAGGTTATCCTTTATTTTTTGTGTGTGTAATTAGACTCAGTCATTTCTGAACAAATATCAGAAATTCTATTTTTATTTGAAATAGCGTACTTCCAAGGTGGTTCCGTTGCAAGTAATTCTGGTTCTGATGATGGAATGCAAAGGGATTCTAGAAAAATACAAAAATTTAGTATATGTAGGTTTGTTTTTTATTTACTCATTGAAATTGAAGTCGGTTCTTGTCGTTTTACTGTTGTAGTCCTTAGGAAGACAAATTAGACAGTAGAATGGCAATTAAATAATTAAATATCACTGGACAAGTTGCACAAATTAAATCTAACCCCAAAGTAAGAAAACTAGATGCTTGCGTTATGGATGTTAGTCAACGATTCTAATACATATAAATACTTAAATGGATACTAGAACAAATTTAATAGACAACCAGATCTGGAAATGCGAACATTTAAATGATTGATTATCACACAAATGCCTGCCCCGTCAGTATCGAACCCGAGTTTCGCGGTTGGTCGTTGGAGTTAGGCATGTACGCTAGCCCCTCGACCAACGAGGCGGTGAAATTACAACTACCAGCTTAAGGTTCTAAACGCACCGTTAACAGATTTGGTGTCAGTTGCCCTGTATTTTATATTAGTTGTAATACAACTGGGGAGTCTGTAAAAGAAAAAGAAGGATGCTTCCAACTTGGTTCATTATTCACGCAAACATTTGTACCCAGATCAATGTAAACATTTATCTTGCTCTTTAATACAATATGAAAGATAATGAAAATCGCAGCGCGTAGCTCACATCTGTGACTGTAGTTGTGAGTAATGACACATATTGACTGTATTACTTAGCCGAGTATACATTCAAATTACATACAATACAGTTTAAGATGAATCATTCGGATAATAAGTGTAAAAACGTCATCAGCTTAGGGCAGTGACCCGTACGTTGACCTCCAATGGTACAATATGGTATATTTACAGTGTTATCAGTTTTAAGAATTTTTCCCTATTTTACGGGAAAATGTTTCCTGTTCTTACCTTAGTAACATTTGTGCTTATAATCTAATTCTTAGCGCTATTCGAATAACGTGACCCCATTTTGAAAGGGACCGTCCCGTTTTTCGGTTGTATACCGTGGTGCCTCAAATTGAAGTTCAAGCATTATCTATTATGTGCGATCGTCTATACGTGTCCCGTAATACAATAAATAAATATATATTTTTATTATTGACAGTAATTTAAATTTTCTCCATCAAAAACACATTTACTTATCGTATGTAAAGATGCAATTGCTAATTAATAAAAAAATTAGTGTTCGGTTTTGAGCTGAAAGAGAATTGGTCATTTAGGCATGTAGTGTGTGTCTATGCGGCACCGGCTTGTATAACGCTTGTATAACTTGCCAATTCTGTCTGTTGGTTTTTTATTCATTGCTATTGCTATACAAATTTTTATGACTTTAAAAGGACTCTTCATAGATTCTAATGTCTATTTATACCAGGATCTTCAAAACAACGTTTTTCGACATGAAACTTCTTTAAAATTACTCTGAAACGTCAAGGTAGAAACTGAACGAAATAATTGAAAGAAATCAACACGGCATGTGTAATAAATAGTACAGTTTTTTTATTGTTGAATAAATAGTCATATAAATGTAGTTATTAAACTGTTGTAAGTATTTAACTGTTGTTGTGTGTTATTAAAATGGCCCCTAATTATACATTCCATCAAATCCTATAATTTATAGTTCCTTAAGCTCAGATTTAGATTCTAGACCAGCTGTCGTGGAACAAGGGATGTTTGCCAATGCATTCAAAAATGCTGTATTCCTTACGAAGTAAGTAGATGAAATACTGCATTCTCTCTTAACCCAAACTAAAGCAAAAAAACATTTTTTTTATATCGGAAGAATAAAATCGTATGTATTTCCTTATAAAATAAATACCGTCGGCTTTAAACTGAAACTTTACCGTTTTTATCCCCACACCCTGAACTAGAACTAGAGAACTTCAAATATTGACGTTATATCTAGAGGAAAGTAGGTGTAAATTCGAGCAACAGACGGAAACAGTAAAATAATTCAGTAATCTAAACAATCGTAGGGTAAAACTAAAATGATAAGTGGGAACACTGTACATTTGTTACCTTTGCTAGGTGCGTCCGGCCTGCCTCAATTCGCATGCGCTGCTGACGCCTAGGGCTACCAATGCATTATAATTATGCAATTTTACTATCATTACTATGCCAGTGACCCTGTGACGTTACAGCTGTCTTTTTCCACGCACCCTCAAACTTACCTCATATACTGGAATATATGTTTACAAATTCTTACTAGATAGGGGAAATGTAACTACTAGTTTAATACAGTATAATAGTAATATTAATTATCATTCTGAGTTGCTTGTTGACAAATCTATTTATTGTTTGGAGGTGTGGGGTTATAAAAAACATTACATTTACATAAAAACTAACGCAGAAAATCCTTCCGGTCACAAAAAAAGTTAACTTTCAGTAATTTTATATCTGAAGTTGGGTAAAAGTTTTTGTTATAGTATTGGAAGGCAAACAAGCAAACGGATTTCCTGCTGCTAAGAAATAAACGCCGACTAGAGACACAAAAGATGGTAAAGACGCGTAGTGCCAACCCCAGGCCGGAATGTTAGACTTCGAGCAGAAGGAAATGTACCAGCTACCTTATCCTACGAACTAACACGTCAAGTGCAAGCACTGACAGCATACATGCTTACATACATACATATCTTCACGACAAGTCCCTTACGGGGTAGTCAGAGGGTATCGAATGCCAAACCTCAGTTCAGGAATCAGGTCAGCTTCAGAAGTAGGTAAAGCAGTGGTACGAATCCGGGAGAGTCGCTGTGAAACTCGACCAGACAGTCAGATGTCACGGTGTTGGTGACGGTCAGCCGATGCTCGCCTTTCACAAGCTATCAGATAGGAAAGCAGATGGTCTATTCTACAAAGGAGCCCGGACCAACTCGGGCATTTCGTTTTATACCCACTTTAAATAATTACTTACATTCAAAAGAATTACATAATGTACTACCTGCAATCCCAACCCACACGTTCATCGTTACTCAGCAAAAATGGGCGAATTGAAATTGAAATAAACGGAACATAATGATTCATAAGAAAATAACCTATTCAATTTTCAGATCTTCTTTTTATAGTCACTCCAGTTTTCTGACACCTAGTAAAAAGTACACGACGGCCATAGACGTTCGGTATGTTACTTCCAGGATATGTCAAATAATGGTGATTGGCTACAAATTGTCAGGCGAGTCAATTCAGAACTCAGAAGTAAGACATAGTCAAGGTCATGGTGTTAGTGACAAATCCAATGTTTCATTTCTCTAACAATAAAAATGAAAAATGTGTTTCAAAAATAAATCTCCAGCGGCTGTTTTAACTTCTTCAGGTAGCCTCTTCACTGAAGAAGGTTGTCTGTACCTTGCGAGGCGGAATAGTTCTGCGACGCTGTTAATACCAGTTCATTCGCGACTATTGCGCAGCCAGCTCGTAAAAGGCGAGCATAGGCTACCGTTACTAACACCATGACATTTGACTAGGTGGTAGAGTTTCGCAGCGACTCCTACGGATTAGTACCACCGCTTTACCTATTCCTGCTGCCATAACGTCAGTGCTTGCCGTTGAAGTGTTCTGGTTCGGAGGATAAGGTAGCCGGTAAACTTACTTTTGCTCAAGTCCTAACATCCCGGTCCCAGGTTGGCAACGCACCATTACCACCTTTGAATTTGTTACCATCACGAAATCCATCTGTGTATGCCTGCCAAAGTAATGAAAAAAGTCACGATATTTTCTGCGGCTTCCGCCCTATTGGTCTTCTCTCAGCCAGTTCAACTGATAGAAATATAAACAAAAATCTTTTAATCTTAGTTATTAAAATGTAATTGAAGTAAATATTGTTTCTGTTAGTAAAAACATGTACATACATACATACATACATACATATCTTCACGCAGTCCCTTTCGAGGTAGGCAGAGAGTATCGAGTGCCAGATCTCACGATCCTTGAAGACATGCCCGACTTCCCCCACATTAATAACCCTTTTCATAAAAACTCGCCGGTTTCAGAGACTCTTGACACCACCCTCGGATAATATCCGAGTGATCTGATCGTGGAATGTCAACCTTGGTCTCCTACATCCATCCATCAACATTCGATTTGTATATCTGCTTTGTCAATCTTTCATCTATCATTCTTTCCACATGACCGAACCAGCGGAGCAGGCCCTTTGGCATTTTAACACCAAAACTTTTTTCAATCCCACTCTTTCTTGGATCTCACTGTTACAAATGCTGACCGCATTACACCACAGAATTTCCGTAACAACTTAATACTAGATATCCAGCCTAATGTGTCGTGTGGGATATTTCCAAACTTTGTATTAAACATGAGAACATGTAAAATATAATTTTCCATAAAAGGCACCATCTGCTGTTCCGCTTTTTAATAACTAGTTTCGCAATTATAGAAACAACTTAATAAGCCGTGTTTTTAAAATTAATTGCTTCATTACGATAACTATTTTTTCCTATAGCAAATACAGCGAACAGCACAGCAGGTTAGAGATAACCACAGCCTATAGACACCAAAAATGTTGTAGATGCGTTGACAGCCTAGCCTCCGGACCTGAATTATGGGTGCCATTATGGCGGCAGGAGTATGTGGAGCCGTGGAACCCTGCCTGGACGAGTTGCAACATGTCAATCTACCGCCATGATTAAATTACATAGAGTTTATATAAAATTTCCGCCCTACATTTATATACATGCATAGGACATCTATGGCAGTATATAACAAATGTAAAAAACTTTAAATTTTCATACATTTCTATACAAAATGCCACAACATTATTACTTTTTTCTTGTAGCTAGGGTCACGTTATATCTAAATCTTTGTGTTGCTAATGTTCATAGAGAGTGGATTATATTCCACTAAATTCCAAATATAATTGTTTTATTGCAGTTTTTCGACAAAACAAGGTATACGTATTATGGCGTGACAAAACTGGAAAAACAGTGTGCTATTAATGAATTGGACCTACCAGAAGCCAAAAACCACGAATATATCCAGCTCCAGAAGACATACACCACTAAACTGTTTTCATAACCGAAGCATCATCAGGAGAATTCAACTATATCGACAGATACTGCTCGACCTTCGTGGAGTGCAGTTTCCGCAAAGTAACGCCTTCTATCAATTTTATTTCCCACGGTCGCCCACTAATTAACCCGTATGCCAGTTTTCATCATAAAAGTCAATATTAGCCAAACAAATAAAGCCTCTTTCCAACCCTTTAAGCGATTCCAGTGGTGTAGCCCAGCTTTATATCCCAAGAGTTGAATCGCAGACATCGCCTAGCAGTTCCCAATCACGTGTGCCATTTAAGATAGGGATGTCAATACACAAGTGTTTCTTCATTTATGGTACACGAAACAGCCCAATTGCCAACCCTAAAATGTGCAATTTTCATAACGTTAGTGCGTGGGCGTATTACTTATCTACGACCGCGTAGTCAGATCGTAAACGTACTGGATTTCTTATTGTCTTAACCGATTTTACAAATAGGAATTCTATAGTTTTCTTAAACTATACGTGACGTTTTGTTGTTACAAAAAAATACTGTCCTTTCTATTTTCTATAGCTTTCCGTTCCGTTTTTATATCCAGACTAACTACTAACTGGTCGAGCAGTTCTAAATTATTTTTTATAATACTGGAAGACAAACAAGCAGACGGATTTCCTGGTGGTAAGAAATTCACGCCGCCTAGAGACACCAAAGATGGTAACGATGCGTTGCCAACCCGAGGCCGGGATGTTAGGCCTCGAATACAAGTAAGTTTACCGGCTACCTTACCCTCCAATCGGAACACGTTAACGGCAAGTATCGACGTAATGGCGGCAGGTATAGTTAAGGCGGTGGTACCAATCCGGGCGAGTCGCTGCGAAACTCTGCCACCTAGTAAGATGTCACGGTGTTAGTGACGGTTAGCCTATGCTCGCCTTTTACGAGCTGCCTGGCAGGAAGGCAGATGGTCTATTCTGCAAAGGTTAATTCATTGTTACCAACACCGTACAGCTCAATCAGCTCTTAGCACTATCGTGTTCCAATCTGGATATTAGAATAGTTAGATAACTAACTTACGTTGGAAGGTTAATCTCAGTGTCGCGTCCACAATGCACTGTTACATTTTTTGGCTTAAGTACATGTAAAAAGTATTTCGTAACATTTAACTGTTGCATAGAAATGACCTAAACAGATTTTAGTTACAGTTATAAAATAACCAGGTAAAATTATAAGAGATCAAGATTTTACACCGGGATAAAGTTTTTCATTTAAATCTTGAAAACAATAGAAAAATGTCTCCATAAATTGTGAAACAATAGATGGCGCTGTATAACAATAGCCGATAGCGGTTATATACTATATGCAATGTTTATCAAATCACACATACTATTTCAAATAATATACGTAATATGAACTAGTTAAATAGTTCACACGCTCTTAATGGATACAACAAAGATTTCATAAGAATTACGCACATTTCCGATGCATTTCCTTCTAGTTAAGGGGCTAGTATGCACACCTAACGCCACCGATCATCCACAAGGTTCGGGTTCGATTTCTGACAGAATCAGATGTGTTTATTTAATTTATCCCGGTATTTATGTATATCTATGTATTAGCAGCTTTATTTTGGGTTTCGATTAATTCGTGTATAGATTTGTTAATTTATTTAAGTATTTTAATAATGGTCTTAGAATCAGAAGGCTTCCGGTTTCTTGGTGATAAAAAATAAATGACTCTTATATACACCAAAGATGGTAATGGATCGTTCCAAAATTAGGTTAGGGTTGGTGTTACCTGGTTAAAGTTAAATTTGCTCAACGATCTCAAAAAATATAATCGTCAGTTTTAAATCACTAACACCGTTAGTGAAAGTGTGGTGTCATTGAGAAGATTGATGACTTGCCCGTGTTGTCATAATCGCCTATCCTATTCTTATCATTACATCAGTGTTTGCTATAATCGTATTTCTATGTGGAACGTAAAGTAAGCGGTAAACTTACCTAGGCTTGCCGGAGCATTTTCATCTTGTAGTTCTGACCTGAGCATTGCTCAATAAAATTAAATAATCGATCTGTTGCGTAATCTTAAGCTAAAAATAGTTTTTTTTAAGATAGATATTTTTACCATAAGAAAAAAATCGACCACATATATTTAGCTCGAACTTGCCATAGTAATTGTCACAAAAAGGTATTTCTTCTTCTTCCATGAGTAACATCATATTAAAATCGTACTTAGTCGTTTAACAAAAACTATAAAGTATCTTCACGCCCATATCCCCGAAGAGGTAGGCAGAGGTACAACCAAGGCACCCACGACTAGCCGAAGACACTAAGTCCTGCAATGTGATAGGTGGCAAGCCTATCGCCAACCGGGCACATTTCCAATCCCGACCAACATTTTTTTTTAATGAGAAAAATCCAATTTCCTTTTTGTTGGCCGACCCAGGATTCGAACCCGGGACCTCATGCAGTCAAGTCCAACACCCGGACCGCTAGACCACAGAGGCGATAACAAAAACTATTTACATTTTTATTTAAACATAATTTTTAAGCAAATGTTGACAAGTTGTAATAAAATAAAAACAACACCCTAACAAATCTAGAGTCATCACTCAAACCTACTCTTCAACCCCCTTGCACAAGTCCAGCTAAATATTAGCATGACAATATAAAAACTAATTAAACTACTACCCAAGCTATGGTAGAAATAATAGGAATAAAGCAATTTATCTCGGTAACAAAAGACAAAAAATTACTACCCCCTACGCACAACACCCTATATGAGTTACACACATTAATAAAGCCCATTGTATACACAACACACATGTGTGCAGCAGCCGGGAACGGCAGCTGCGAAACTTGAATTCAACTGTCGTTGGTTCTCAAACTTTTATTAACTAGTTACGCGACGTGGCAGTTTTTGCTTCATTAATTTCATAGACTTGCTCCTCGCTTTGTGTTCATGCGTGAAATGAACTCTTAAAGTTAATCGGTACATTATTAATATATTCAAAGTTAAAATGAAATACGTATTTTAGAATTAGTTCATGGCTTTCAAAAAAATCATAAAAATATGTTTGAAAGGATTATCTAAGTTTAAGTTATGGGGAATGCTTCTGGCTAATTGTAGATCCACTTATTGCGTATACTTTAATGACAATCTGTTAAGGCGGTCAATACTACATACCAGATATAGTAAACAAGACGGCTTACCGTCATGAAGTTTAGTTAGTTAGTCAGCCAATAGTATAAAATTAGTTTACAAACTAAAAAGTGTTTACAAGTTTAAAATTTCAAGTAGAAGACACTGACAGCAAATACCTACGTAAAATATATTGTGTCGAAATACTATTAATTCGTCGTAATCAATATACATGTTATTACAAAAATATCAAAAAAGAATTTTATATTTACAAAATAAGTATTTGAACCTTATACTTTATACTTCTTTGAAAAATTATGAAGTGTTAATTTATATCTAAAAAAAATTGTGGTCTAAGGAGTGTTCACTGTTCAGTTTAATTTAAATTAAATAAAAGTTGAAATGGCGCAATCTTATACGTATTTTAAACTTTTTGTTAACAATGTTAATACACATCAATTATGAATTCAAAAATGTCGAAAAAATAAAATAATTAAAAGATATGAAATATCTATTTCTTTCAAGAATAAGTTTACAACCGTTATATGTAATTCATTTTAATGGAAAGTATATATATGTACATATACTTACATACAGAATATATCTAACATATATATACTTATATACAGAAGATATCTTCTGGCCAAGTTCTTTATGCGATAGGCAGGTAGTAAGTGTCACGCTTCCTGCCGCTTCCTGCAGATCAGCTTCCTCCAAAATCATTACTCTTTTCATTCAAACACGTCATATTCAGAGGCTCTTAATAATACCCTTGGATAATCGGTAATGATGAGGATAATGACAACCCAGGTCTTCCTGGAGCCATCAGAATTGTTGTATGTCTATTTTGTTTATAAAAAGTAAAATTTATAATATATATTTTATATTAAAAGAACAAATATTGAGGTATGATATAAAAATATACTTAACAAATTCTTCAAAGGCTTTAATTTTTATTCACACGTTTTAATTCAGTGTGAGTAGGACTCGAACCCACTCATCTACTCCTACATTTATGTTGAAAAATGTAACGAAAATAAGGACATTTGAAAATGTCTTTGAGTATAACACATTTTTTGTCAAGTATTATTAACAGGGCTTAATTGTAAGTTATTATTATAATTTAAAACATTTATAAAAAGTAATAATACTAATTATTTTATTTTATTGAATTTAAATAAATATTCTTGGACAAGTTACACAAATTTAATCTAACTCCAAAGTAAGCAAACTGTATGCTTATGTTATTGGTGTTAGTCAACGATACTAAATACATAGAAATAAATAGATACCAGAATAAATTTAATAAACACCCAGACAGTGTGACAGATGCAAACATCTAAATGTTCATCACACAAATGCCTGCCCCGTCGGGAATCGAACCTGAGCCTCGCGGTTGAAGCCGGGTGTAGCCAGGCGTGTACGCTAGCCACTCGACCAACGAGGCGAATACATAGTAAAACATACATAATTAAAAAATTATAAAAAATGTAAATATAAACGAGTAGTAATTGGCAAGAACATCTTACAGATAGAAAAATCCATCTATGATTGGTCTATTTTATATTGGCATAAATAACACACACATAAAGTGACAAATCTTCGAATTGCTATTTGAATAATATAACACCAAAAAAAAAGAGATATTTTAATCCATTATCTAATGAGTTAAATATTACTCCCCAAATATATGTATTAGATCAATCAACTTGAATATTACAAAAAATACAGTCATTAGAATTGGACAAGGAACTGGGTGCTGATTATGTATCTCAGTTGCCAACTCAAAATGGAAAAGTGTACATCAAATGACGTCATTTGTATTTGCTATCTCTATTGTATTTTTGTTGGTCACTGGAGATAGCAAATATAAAATACGTCAAGTGACAGATATTTGATGTACATTTTTCAATTTTAGTTGGCAACTGAGATACATAATCAGTCCCCTGGTAGTATATACCGTGGTGACGTAATCATTATAAAACGAGTCGCGATTTTAAATCGTTACAATTTTATTGAGTTTACATTAAAAGTACAATGAACGGAGCTTGATTGCCTTGAAAATATATTTTTGCGAGTTTAATAACGGTCGTTTGTTTTTCAATTTATAAAATATAAAAGCACACGTCTTAATTAAAATTGAAGAAAAGGGGCCGCTAGACCTTGACACTTGGATTTCAAGGTGTATGTAAAATTGTTATACATAAAACCCGTGAAGTACACGAAACTACTGACACAAGGGATTTTAAGTATCAATAGCCTTTTGGAACAGCATCTATGTATTTTTTTAATTATTTATGAGTAAAAATATAAACTGTGAGTGGACTGATGATCTGGTCAAAGTCGCGGGGAGTCGCTGGTTACAAGCGGCTGGTAACCGTGACTTGTAGCGCTCTTTGGGGGAGGCCTATGTCCAGCAGTGGACGTCCTCCGGCTAATGATGAAGAAAATTATAAACAAGGTGATCAGTATTAAAACCACCACAAGTTTTAAATAAACTTTTTGAAAATTTTGCTTCATTTGGTCCAAGCTATATGAAATTTCAACGAATTATTTTGTACTGAAAGTTTTGTTTTGAGGGAAAAGGTTTTAGAATTAATATTGACTTTAAATGAAGGACACTTCTTAAATGCAGTAGTGGAGCTAGGATAGCGGTTGAGTTACGACCCAGAAAGGGGCGCCTGGTCAGTTTAGAAACATATTTACTTATGAAATTATTTTATGTTCGTGAAGTTATAATAAAAAGGTTAAAAAATCAAAAATATATTTTAAGTGATGGTTATTTGTTATGTCATTTTCTTTTTCGTATGTACTTTGATTGAATTTAGGGGAGGCGTCAAAATTTGATTTAATAAATTCAAAAAATGTATTAAGATAAAGTTGTATGGTAAGGGTTATTATAAGATTTCAGAATATTTAGAAGACAGAAATGCTTGGGATTAATTGCTCCTCATGCCAATCTCTGCAAATTATTTGTGAATGTAATAAACTTTTGTAAATTAGATTTATAAGGACAAGCCCGCTGAGTTTCTTTCGCCGGATCTTCTCAGTGAGTGGCCGCGTTCCGATCCGGTGGTAGTTTTTAGAATTATATAGATGCGTTACAAGAATCTTTGTATAGATCTACGTAATAAAAGCTATTTTGAATTTTGAATTTGAATTTTTCGGCCTTGGCGCTGCTAGTTCTAAAACTGGTGCTGTTTATATTTTATTTTTAATCAGAAGTATGTTTATTTGTTATTTTCTTATTTGAACATCAATAATAATTGATGTAATGATTTATTTCTAATCTGTAGTTAGGGAACTGGAGAGTCACTAGTTATATCCTTATATCTAAACGGGTTCCCGCGGGAGACCTAAATAACTTCAATACGCAAGCTTATCGACAAACTAAATTATATTTCACCCCGTTCATTTTTTTTTTACGAATGTAAGATCTTTAAATATTTTTCTTAATATAAGTAAATGTATAGTTTATAAGAATAGTATATTATTTTATTGTTTGGAAATACAGTTGATATAGTCGATTTGAAATTACCGATATTTCGAAGCATTTTAGAATACTGAAAATTACAACTTAAATATGAAATAACAATGAAAATTGAAAGGATAATTCTGTTTAGAAAGCCTTATAACGTGCACGTTTTTAATCCAATCCTGAAAACCGAAATAAGTCACAGAATATTTGTATACATTTTGAGAAGCGTAGAAGCAATAATATTTAGGGTTTTTTGTACTCATCTCGGCTGTAACGTATGGATGTCTTTGCTTTGCGTGCAGTTGGATTTTTTTGAAAACTTGACCCCTCAGTTATGGTTCGGCCGTTGACGCGAGCGGTTGTGCGCGTTCTGATCTAGTCATAGTCCAAAATTTTGTATTTTTTTAGTGCTAAATAGTTTTAAGTGTGTGGATTTTTTTAGTTATACATTTTAATGAACGGATTTGGATTACTTTGGTGAGTTTGGTGATACGTGTTATAGTTTTGTCTTGTTTTCTCGGAATTTATAAGTTTTCGAGGAAGTTGAATAACTTGTAATGACAATGTCCTTGGTGTCATTCCTCTGAGTCACATTTTTTTTTTCACTTTAAATTATTGTGAAGATTAATAGGTGTTAGTGTCTGGACTGAGTAATGTATTGTTTTTCGTTTGTTTGATAATACCATCAATTATACGATTAATTCGATAGGTGTTAATAGTAATGTTTTTTTTATAAATTAGACTACCTATTAGGTTTTGCCGAAGTGCTAGTTGTTGCAGTTTGTTAATATAGTAGTAGTTTTATTAATAACACTTGTCTTATTGTTGTTTTGCTATATTTCACGATCGGAGAGTACATTATGAGGCATTTAGTTCATGGTCGTCGATTTTGTAAGTTACATTAATATTAAAGACGTTCGTGCGTATTTTTGTTACTTCATACAACAAAATGAATCTTTGTAAAATTTAATTAAAACGTTTGCTTATATTACATTAGTGTTCGTTGGCGGTTTATTTTTTTTAATGAATGAAGGTATATTTTTCTTGTATTCAATGTGATCCGCATTCTAAATTTTTAACTTATTTCAATTTTGCTGTTTTTGCGTATATATTATATAACACGTTTCATATATATATATAATTTTTGTTATTAAATGTATAAAAGACAAGCGTTTCTAAAGTATACAGTACATTTTTAAACATGTTTAGAGTTTTTTAGAAATTTTCGATGTTGTTTAACTTTGAGGTATATTTGCGAAATTTAGGAAATATTTTTTACGCTTCATTTTTTTAACAGTTCTTAGGTTTAACTTTATGGTCAAATTTTTTTAATGTGTAGGTACCTGCTTATTGAACTAAAATTTCTTTGTTTAAAATTTATACCTTACTACCTATCTGCGTTTATTTTCTCAGAGGTATTTAACATTACCTACCTACCTACCCACCTAGTATTTTTATGAACTCTTTATAGCACCTTATTCAAACGGTTATTATTATAGAATCCACTTTATTAGACTTTTGTAAAACCTACCTAGTAGGTAGGTAGGTAGGTTATTGCTTTAACTCATCGTCATCATTTCTGTCTTTTGCTGCTTCTTATTTCAGAGGCTATCCCAAAATCTTCTGCTTCAAAAAGTGCTCCTAAAACTTTATTGGTCATAGATTAAACACAATATGAGTACCTAATCTTACCTACTTACGTGAGATACCTACCTACCTAAATTTTGTTGCAAAATCCTTTCAAGTTTATAATGACTTTTTGAATTAATTTAAATTTATGAAATAATTAATAAAATATACCCAATAGTTACTTTGAAAGGCTTCTGTATTTTAAAATTTAATTGTAATATAAGAAACACAAACAAGCCTTTAAGGCTTCAAACGATTGCAAAAAGTAAAAGGTTCAGTGAACATCGTTTGATTTTTTTTATTACCGACAAACGTGTATTTTAAGGACATCCATTTCTTGTTTTATTTCAACAAAATTCGTTGCATTATTTACTTTCTTGTTAATGTTACACTTTTCATTGCTGTTTTTATCTACCCTACAATCGTAATTTTGTCAGTTTTATTAAATATTTTTTTGTAATTGTTATAATAAATTAATTTGAAATAAAATGTATCTTCACGCCCATATCCCCGAAGCAGTGGGCAGAGGCACACCAGGGCACCCCTAGCCGAAGACACTAAGTCCCACAATGTGATAGGCGGCAAGCCTATCGCCAACCGCGCACATATCCAATCCCGAGCAACATGTTTTTTAATTAGAAAATTGGAAAAACCAAATTTTCTCCTTGTTGCCCGACCCGGAATTCGAACCCGGGACCTCATGCAGTCAAGTCCACCACCTAAACCGCTATACCACAGAGGCGACTGAAATAAAATGAATGATGAAAAAAATGAAATTTGAAATACCTACCTACCTATTTCTTCGAAATGTTTTATAGGTAAAAACATATTGGAAAATTCCTCATGCACGTACGTCTACCTAGCTAATATATGTAATTTTTCTCCACGTTTCCCACGTTTAAACTCTTTATTTAGCCTAGATTCCAACCTACTTTTGTCAGTGCTTGGTGGAACTCCATTAGAGCTTTTTTCGTTTATGTCATGGTGACTGTAATGATGCGGTAGATCCCTATCTGGACTCGCCTCTGACAAGCAGCCAGGTAGAAAGGCAGATGGTCTATTCTAATCAGCAGACCCGGACCAATACGACGAAAACTTTTATTTTTCTTCTTCAAACTGTAATTAAGTAGCTACATTGGAGAAATTGTATGTTTCCATTTTCATTTGATAAGACAAAAGACAAACACTTAGTTCTCCTGATGGTAAGAGATAACCGTGGTCTATACACATCAAAGATGTTATATGTGCGCTGCTGCCTTGAAGCCAAGGTGCTAGGCGCAGTGTGGTCACTTTCTACCTTATTAAGGAATAGGTTAAGAAGTGGATCACTATCAATGCAAGTACTGCACAGCATTCTTCCAATAGTAAGTTTCTATCCAAAACTACGTCACAACTAACTTTCCTTGAAAGATTTTCGGATACTGGTTCAAAGCGTAAGGTCATTTTGCCTCCTGCATTAGCAAATTGCCTTCAAGATATTACATAAGGAAACCTTTGGTTACAATGTGAGTCAACGTGAATCCGGCCACCATTAGAATGTATAAGTATTACGAGTCAAACAGGTTTGGATAAGCCGAGAGTGCCGCATACGTAGTATCTAGTTCAAATCTCATGCATAATACTATCTATCGAATTACGGACAGACATGACCACAATTAACATATTTTAATCCGATTATGTCTCAGCGAGTGCTGAATGTGGAGGAAGCTAGGCAGGTTACCAGGAAACGTGACACTTGGCACTTGATACTTTCTGCCTGTTATGCCAGGGACTTGGCCTGGTGTAGCTATTCCATGCCCAAGACACATTTGGCCGTGGACGGGATTTGAACCCTAACCTTCTGTGAAAAACTAAGGTTTACTACATTTCCCGTTTTCGCTAGAAATATTTCATTTTTATCTCGCTAAATCTTGTTCCATACTTTAGGGTTGCCTGGTAGAGATCGCTGCTTTGGCGATAAGGCCGCCTTTGTGTATCTTCTTAGTTTAAGTTATTTTAATGTATTTGTAATTTCTTTGTATCTGGTGCACAATAAAGAGTTATTGTATTGTACCTTTCATTTATCAGTCCTAACCAGGACATGAGAATCGCGAACTCTGACGTGGTATCGGGAAGGTTAGGTAAAGCCTATCGTAGGATACGTTGCAGGTCTAGCACCTAGGTGATATGATTGCCCTCGTGACTATATTCTCTTTGTTAGAAACTAAACTGCATTATTCCTGTAGTGGATGACAGAATCGTCTTATCCTGACGTGGGAAGACCTCGTCCATTACGGATCAACAACTTGGCCGATCTCTAAATAGAAGCGCCTTATTAGGCGGGGTCAATGTCAATTGGTTATTATTTCGGTTGTTTGTTGATTTAATTTCCTGAATAGTAGAAACGTCACAAAGCAAGCCTTGTACCTATTTAAGTTTTTTTTTTTTTACATTCAAGAACTTTATCCTAGAATTAAAAACTTTAATAATGTATAATAAAAGGAAATTGGTTTCTTTTCATTACTGTTCTTGTCACTAACACTGCAATATACTTGGTGGTGGAGCTTTTATGATTACTTGTCATCATAACGTCGATGCTCACCACTGTTGTTTTTTTAAGTCTGTCCGTTAGGGTAGTAATAGTAGTTAACCATTTGTTTTCGTCAAAATCTGTCGTTCCAGATGGACTTAATGTAACTTTTGTTAGAATTTTATAGTAACAGTAAATAAATATGCTTACGTTCTTATCCCCGAAGAGATAGGCAGAGGTGAATCCAGGGCGCTCATGATTGCCGAAGGTACTTAATACCACCATCTGATATTATATGTTATTGTGTGATTAGCATACCAATATGTTGCTAAAATTGGTTCGCTAGTTAATGTTAATCAATAACAGGATGGAGTAAAAAAAAGTGTGAACTGGTCATTTAACGTCTTATTATTAACATGGTCTAAGTCAGCCTTTCCCAAAGTGGGCGATAACGCCCCCTTGTGGGCGCTGGAAGCCTAGAGGGGGCGGTATAAATCTTGAATAAAATGTTTTTTTTTAAACTAGGCGCAACAAATATGTTATTGAGGTTATTGACAAGAAAAAAACGAGGGGGGGGACACTACAAAACAACTGATTTTCAAAGTGGGCGTTACATGAAATAAGTTTGGGAACCTCTGGTCTAAGTGCTCCAAGCGCTTGAAATTACAGTCGTTTTTGCATTGACATATAATTGAATGTAAATATCAACTTAGAAAAAATCCCTACATCTCTGTATGATATCCTTTCAAGTGATTTTCCTAAACCTCTTAACTATAAATGTTTACTACTCAAGTAACTACAATATTTTGAAAATTTTATGTAGATGTATAAAATCTTATAAATTAAGTATCTTCACGCCCATATCCCCGAAGCGGTAGGCAGAGGCACAACCAAGGTGTCCACGTCTAGCCGAAGACACTAAGTCCCACAATGTGATAGGTGGCAGGCCTATCGACAACCGGGCACAAATCCAATCCCGAGCAACTTTTTTTTTATTAGAAAATTGGAAAAACCCAATTTTCTTTTTGTTGCCCGACCCGGGATTCGAACCCGGGACCTCATGCAGTCAAGTCCAACAACTGAACCGCTAGACCACAGAGGTGATCTTACAAAATTAAAAAATAAAAAAAACAAGTAAACTTATATGTTGTGTCTGTCTTTTGTCAAGTTTGGTGCTGGCCATATATATTGTGTGTGTGTGTACGTTTTAGGTAGCTCAATATCTTCAGATAAAGTAAAATACTTACTGTGTGGTGGTCCCGTAATTGACATTGGCTAAATAAATCGTGAAAAACGATTGAAAGCCATATTTATAAAAGAAGAAGAACTTAATCCTTGGAGTACCTTAAGGTCCACCACATACGTACGGAATTCTTTTACGGTAACGGGTTTCCATACTTCGAAATGAAATGTTGCGTTATTTATATTATAATTGCATATTATAATTATATCCACTAAAATTCCGTACGGAAATTACTGACTTGTGTGAGGTCAATCGACTTGTTTGGATTTGCTGCGATCGAATCTTTTTGGAAACGGATTTCCGTAAGCAAATTCCGCATGTATGTGGCGAGCCTAAGTCTATTATTAAGAAGATGGTAAGGGTTTACCATGTATACAAAAAACTATTACATTTTCAAACAGCTCTGTTTTGTTTGTGAAAAATATTTCAGAAAAAAAGTTTTGTAGAATGTTCTCAAACTTAAGTAATTTTAAAAATCTATATACTTCTATTCTAGTTACTTCTACTTGTTTACTTCTAGGATGCACGATAAAGCAATTCATTTTAATCTATAATATCTATAATTTATTCTGATATCTATTTAAGTATTTCTATGTATTAGTATCGTCTACTAACACCCTTAACTCAAGCATATAATATGCTTACTTTGAGGTTAGTTTCAATTTGTGTAATTGGTCCTGGTTTTTTTTATTTATTTAATCTGCCCCCAGCCCCAGCATTCTCTAACAACATAGTTTATGTCTTCGAATACTAACATTTATACCTACATATTCATAGAAGAATCTTTTTAGGGTCGTGTTTTTTATCAGTTAAATCAATGTTTCTTTAATTTTTGTCTACTCTGCATCCTAGCCCTTCGGGAATCAGTTTGCTTTGCGTTCCAATCTACGATACTAGAACTTACGCGTCTATGCGCAGCCGGATATTGCGCATCCACACTATAACAGAGGTCATTGCCCGCGGCGTTATTGGTTTTGTTGGTATAAACTAGTTTGTACTGTAGGCGAATGGTCGATTCCGGGGTCAGCGATGTTTTTTTATGAAAACTTTACACGAATTATATAATTTCTAAATAAATAAATTTTATAGTTATGTCATGAAACTACTTCTTATTATTTTAGAAAAACCTAATCTAAAAAGCAATGGTTTCTTGTATTTTGACTATAAATATATGAAACAATTATAAAACTGATTTAAGTTTTGCTCCTTTGTTATTTAAATATCAAAAAGTTTGAGAAACTGTGTGTTACTCAAGCTTCCTTACAAAATTTCGTAACTGGGATGATACTTTTCAAACTAGTTTTTTTTTATCTCAGTTACTACCTGAGAAACACTCAGTTATTACAAAAGCTAACCCATCCAACCCTTCAAATCGACAGGTACAAATCTTTCTGAATATTTACCTTCCAAGAAAAGTTATTTAATATTGACTGGGGAAGGTATGAATCATGACTTTTGTTTATGTTGATAAAACAATTTTTTAAATCTCGGCTTAACAGAATTTAACGAGATTTTTACTCACAAGTAGTTAATATTAAAGAAAGTAACCTAGACTCTTTCATTTTCAACGCTCAAAGGAAAGTTTTTACTTCATAATAACTAAATAAAACTTTGGAATTGAATTGAATCTAACTCCAAAATAAGCAAATTATATGCTTGTTTTATGGAAGTCAGTCAAAACTACTAATATCTAAAAATATTTAAATAGGTTGAATAAATTTTATAAACAACCAGACCAAGAAATACAGATATTTTAGTAATGTTCATCACAAACATGTTTGCCCCCTTCGGTAATCGAACCCAAACCTCGCGGTTAGTCGGAGTTAGACGTGTATGTAAACCCCTCAACCAACGAGACCGTCATATCGCGAGCAAAAGCAATTTTGTAATTAAATACCCCTGATACTTGTGTGAACTTGAAA
>NJDC01058200.1:161050-185436 GCA_002245475.1 Calephelis virginiensis | reverse complement strand
GTACACGAATTATATAATTTCTAAATAAATAAATTTTATAGTTATGTCATGAAACTACTACTTATTATTTTAGAAAAACCTAATCTAAAAAACAATGGTTTCTTGTATTTTGACTATAATTATAAAACTGATTTAAGTTTTGCTCCTTTGTTATTTAAATATCAAAAAGTTTGAGAAACAGTGTGTGTTACTCAAGCTTCCTTACAAAATTTCGTAACTGGGATGATACTTTTCAAACTAGTTTTTTTTTCTCAGTTACTACCTGAGAAACACTCAGTTATTACAAAAGCTAACCCATCCAACCCTTCAAATCGACAGGTACAAATCTTTCTGAATATTGACCTTCCAAGAAAAGTTATTTAATATTGACTGGGGAAGGTATGAATCATGACTTTTAAAACAAATTTTTAAGGTAATCTCGGCTTGACAGAATTTAACGAGATTTATACTCACAAGTAGGTAATATTACAGAAAGAAACCTAGACTCTTTCATTTTCATCGCTCAAAGGAAAGTTTTTACTTCAAAATAACTAAATAAAACTTTGGAATTGAATTGAATCTAACTCCAAAATAAGCAAATTATATGCTTGTTTTATGGAAGTCAGTCAAAACTACTAATATTTAAAAATATTTAAATAGGTTGAATAAATTTTATAAACAACCGGATCAAGAAATACAGACATTTTAGTAATGTTCATCACAAACATGTTTCCCCCTTCGGTAATCGAACCCAAATCTCGCGGTTAGCCGGAGCTAGACGTGTATGTAAACCCCTCAACCAACGAGACCGTCAAGTCGCGAGCAAAAGCAATTTTGTAATTAAATACCCCTGATACTTGTGTGAACTTGAAATCATGTCTCAATGTCGAATGTGAATAACACATTGAATGTATATTTAAGCAAACAAGGTGAACAGAGAACAAACCGCGAGCTTTCAAATCCTGAACCAATCTCTTTGAGAAGTATCCAAGGACTTACAGAACCTTACGAATGGTATAGTAGTACTATTTAAATTATGCGCTTCGGCTATATTCGTCAAGCTTCGAAATCCGAATGTTGTTTAAAGATATATATAGAGTTGTTATTACATAATTAATCATTTCGCTTTTTAGATTAGGCCAGCTAATTTAAAAATAAAAGTATGAAAATAGTTAAAAGTGTAAAGTCGAAGCGCATAATTCAAATAGTAGTACTATAAGTTTGGACGGTTGAGTTTCACCACTTCAAAGTTAACTAGTTGTTTCCTCGGATTTGCCGTTAAGCCTAGTTTAGACTGCGACATAAATTGCGACACAATGGTCAGACACTTATGTTATAATGAATAACAAATATCCCTGGACAAGTTACACGAAATAATCTAACCCCAAATTAAGCATAGCAAAGCAATATGCTTGTGTTATGGTTAGTCAACGATATTAATAGACATATACGTGATGCAGCTTTGGACCCCCTTTTACGAAAATTGCGCTGAATAGCCTGAAATTTGGCACACTTATAGTTTATGTGTAGGAGAAGAACAGAACGCTAATATTTTTCAATAATAATGCTTTTAAAGTACAATAAATCAATAAATGAAACATTACCCACACTACTATGCATTTGACACACATATATAAATATATTGATGTTGACGATAAAAGATCACAGATGGCGCACTAACTATTCATGAAATAAAGTAGTTGGTCTGAAAAATGAAGATAGCGTAATTTTTATCAACAAGATATTAAAATTTGCGACCTGTACCTAGTAAAAATAGATATTGAAATAAACTTCAATATCCCTAAAGAAACTACACAAAGTGAAACTAACCCCGAGGTTGCGAAGCTGTATTATGCATAGGTGTCAACGATACTGATACATAGAAACAAACTCAAAAAATTGTTGGGAATCGAACCTGAACCTCGGAATTGGTCGGTGGCGTTCGGTGTTTACGCTAACCTCGCGACCAATGGGCACACAGAAATATAAACAAATGAAGATAGATGTGCAAGATTTATATTCCAGCGGAAATTGTAGAAAATTGATTAATTAAATAAAATGTATGTATAAAAAAATGTGTAATATAATACGTGTAACTTTGTCGTACATAAAAGTTAAACTCGTGTAATATAATTATAACATATGTTCACATTAATAAGGTGTAATGAGGCTTCTACGCAAATGTCAGACATTTATGTCGTTATTATTCACATTGTTAGAGGTATTGTGGTTGTAGGGTCTCGACAGTAGTCATGGTGTAGTTTGTTATATCGGTTTTAGTCATTCAAGTTAAGTTTTCAAGTAAGTAGTTTTGACAGGATTTTTACAGTAGTTATTTTAACTTGTTCAATTGAAATCTGTTAAGCTTAAAGCGAAGTGGGAGAAGATTCGGCAGAAGGAGATAATAATAATGTCTTAATTCTTATAGCGAAGAGTTTCGTCTCGACCAACACCGTAAGCACTTGTTGTAGTTTTAGATAAGAGCTCAGATTCAGAAGGCACTAATTTAGGACGGAAAGATTCCAGTGTGACCACTGACGGTGTACTTGTAAGAACATTTTTGGTAATTGGTGTTGGTCCGGGCTTCTTTGCAGAATAGACCATCTGCCTTCCTGCCAAGGAACTCGTAAAAGGCGAGCATAGGCTTACTGTCACTAACACCGTGACATCTGACTAGGTGGGAGAGTTTCGCACTGCCTTACCTATTCCTGCCGCCCTAACGTCATGACTTGTTCCGGTTCGGAGGGTAAGGTAGCCGATAAACTTACTTTTGCTCGAGGCCTAACATCCCGACCTCAGGTTTGCAGCGCACCATTACCACTTTTGGTGTCTCTAGGCGGCGTGAATTTCTTACCATCAGGAAATCCGTCTGATTGTTTGCCTTCCTATATCATAAAAAAAAATTGGAGGGTTATTCTGAAAACTCGGTTCATGTCATATTGGAAACTGGAATCGATATGCCATTTATGTATCTATTCTTGAACGCAGTACTAGCGATTAATTGACATTTAGTTACTAATCTTTATATTAATACGTGATGCCAAAACTTTAAACCCCTTTTTACTAAAATTATGCGGACACAGTAGCATAAAATTTGGCACACTTATAGTTTATGTGTAGGAGAAATGCAGAACGTTAATATTTTTCAATAATAATGCTTATAAAGTACATTACATCAATAAATAAAACATTACCCACACTACCATGCATTTGACACACACAAACAATTATATTGATGATAACGATAAAAGATCACAAATGGCGCGATTCTTATCAACAAGATATTAAAATTTATTATGGTCGACTACTAGTTAACAATAAACTGTTTTATCGGATGCGTTGAATTCTTTTAAAATGTTATTAAGCCGCTAGAAATGTATTCAAGAGTACCTAAAATAACATATCCGGGTCCAATTTCAAATTTTCTTGAAATCGAGATTCATGAGTAACCTTTCTGTTATTGACGTATATATTTTTAATAATTATGATATGCAAGGGCGAACATGCAATAAATAAAATTTAAAAGTACGAGCTATGTTTTAATATATATTTTTAAATAAATATAAGCAAATCTTAGTATACAAACATAAAAGAGATAGAGATAAACATTTTAATAGTTTAAAGTTTTAACATTTATAATTACAGTAAAACTAAAAAAGAAGACTTAAACGTCATATAAACACACAAAAATATGCATTATTAAATATTACTGGAAACCTATTTTTCTTATTGATAAAATTAATATGATCACCTGTGAAAACTCTCACGTTTAAAAAATATACTGAGCAACAGCGTAAAAAACAAAAAAAAACATGTTGACGATTAGAAAACCTCTTTTTAGTAATCGGTTAAAAATAGTAGTTTGATATACATATAACAAACTAATAGTCTCGGTCTATTGTTGTCCATGTATGCTGTATTGTCCCTATGTTGTCGGTGATTCAATTTCTCAGAATATCGTGTTTACAGTTTACACACAACAATTACACAATTCAGAGAAATCTGTAAATAACTTGTGATGGGAACTGGAGAGTTTCAAGATCTGAGGACGCTGAGAGACATATGTCACCAGGCTATTGGCTAGACTTTGAAGCTCAGACATCAAAACACACATTAAATTTTTTATCATTAGGCAGTTGGAATATTATTCGAGTTTTAGAAGCTTAGCTCGATTCATAAAAAAATATACCAAATCGTTAGAAAAGGGTCATGGATTTATTTATAAGCTGATTTTATTTCAGCTCAGAAATTAAATCAGGTTTTTTTCAAAGCTGATATTTTTATATGTATTAGAAACGTTGACTGACGCCCACAAGCACATAATTTGCTTACTTTTCGGGCTAGATTCAATTTGTGTAACGGATATTTATTTAGTTCTTATCATGAGAAGTTTCATATAAAAAAATAATATTCTTAGTTAAATTAGGACAACGTCTATCGGGTCATCTGGTAAAATATAAAATAATATTAACACGTGCATGTAGATTCTGACTTCTTTTGGTTAGAAAATTTCTAGTCTTCTTTCCTGTCCCATAGTACTGTGACAACCTCCTGAACCACGTACCTCATAATCTATTACCAAGTAGATAGTATACCCGTAGACAACTTGCTAAGTATCGAAATTTGAAATTTCATAAATATGCGTATTAAAATCATTACTCTTTCTAGACATAGTTGAGTTAAAATGTATTTATACCGCTTTCCGTCGTGGGGAACAACTATCAGCTACATTCATGATACACACAATGGTCGTTAGACTCTGTCAAGTGGTTAAGTTGAAAATATTGGTATTTAAAAAGTGCTTGAATTGAAAACATTGGTATTTGCAATAAAGGATTTATTCAGGCTTTCGTGGTTCCACTCCAGCACGTAATTGTTCGAATAGTTGCTCTATTGAAGCGTAAGGGTGGGGATACGTGCTTGGGAGCGCCGAATTATTTATGTCTATATATATATTTCTGTAATACTTGGGAAAAATTTAAGTGTACATACATTCGGCATAACGAAAGAAACACTAAAAAGAGACAACAAATGGTTCTGACTCGTTGGTCGAGGGGCTAGCGCACACAGCGACGGAGGCAGGCATTTCTGTGCTGAACATTTAGATGTCTGCATTTCCGGGTCTGGGTGTTTATTGAATTTATTCTGGTCTAATTCTATATCTATTTAATTATTTATGTGTATCAAAATCGTTGACTATACGAAACTTAACGCAAGTGTGGTTATTATATTATATAAATTATATTTATATTATAATGTATCATTAGCTTACTTTGGGCCTAGATTCAATTAGGTTAACTTGCCGACCATATTTTTTTATTTATAGGTTTTAAATAGTGTATGATTACTGCATGCAATAACTAATATTCTCCAAAGATGGAAGAAACTTGGAAGAATGTAGGTTTTGATTTTATTTGTATGATTATTACGCGATTACTCCGACAATAATTGTGTGTGGATGTTGAGCTCCCTATTTTTGTAATCCGACCATTGGTATTTGAGTTTTATTAAATGAAATTCATGTTTTTGTGGACTTACCGATATGACGTAGTATTCGGTCGGTTTTGCACTTATAATTTTATAAAACGCCATCCGCTCCTCTTATCCCCTGATAACTACCTAAAGCAGAGACGTAGTGCAATTGTTATTTAAATTTTTTGATTTGATTAATAGATTTGGCTAAACACTTTCTTGTTTCCTTTGCTTTATTGCTAAACAACTGTTTTGTTGAAATAAGCTTTGAATATGATTTAAATATTCTGTCCAATTTACATTGTCCCGTCTATTTATATCCTATTAATATTATCCATATATACACTGGCGGGCAAATAAAACGAGACATATGACGTAATACAAGTTAAACTCCCAATAATTTACACTTTCTATCTAAATGATAAGAACGCCATCTTCATTTCTTAATACCAACTACTTTGTTTCTTGTTAGTTAGTGCACCATCTGTGATCTTTTATCGTCAACATCAATATATTTGTATGTGTGTGTCAAATGCATGGTAATGTAGGTAATGTTTTATTCATTGATTTAATGTAATTTACAAGCATTATTTTTGAAAAATATTAGCGTTCTGCACTTCTCCTACACATAAACTATAAGTGTCCCAATTTTCATGCTCCTGCGTCCACGCAATTTTCGTGAAAAGGGCTCCAAAGTTTTGGCATCTCGTATTAACGTATTTTTATTTTAGCACTTGCCCTGTGCTTGGGATAAATTTCTATAAATTTGAAAGAAAGAAATTATGTAATAACAACTCTTTATAGATCTTATCTTTAAAATACATTTGTATTTCCGAAGCTTGACGAATATAGCCGAATCGCATAATTTAAATAGTAGTGTTGTATGTTTGGTACCAACAAGATATTCTCCTGCTTGCTGTCCTTCCAATCCGCTAATACCAAATGTATTTAAATTACAATAAATAAAAGACGTATCTTACTCAATTATTTGTGTTGTTGTTTCTTTCAATTTATTAATAAAGAAATCAACTACTTTAATAGTAAAAAAAAGTTGTGTTACCTGGCAAAGCCTCCGATTATTAGTATGATAAGTCGGAAGTATTGTTAGATTGGTCTCGTTATTACTTGAAGCAAACCAAGTAAGTATATTCACGCCCATATCCCCGAAGAGGTAGGCAGAGGCACAACCAGGACATCCACGACTAGCCGAAAACACTAAGTCCCACAATGTGATATGTGGCAAGTCTATCGCCAACTAGACACATATCCAATCCCGAGTGACGTTTTTTTTCTCAATCCAAAAAAAAACAATTTTCAGTTTGTTGCTCGACCCGGAAATCGAACCCAGGACCTCATGCAGCTGCTGAACCGCTAGACCACAGAGGCGAGCAAATTATAAATTCAAATTAAGATTTTAAAAGACAATGGAAGGCGAACCCGGGATACATACCTTGTAGTATATAAAACCTTGGTTTCACTGTCACAACATTTAAGTGCTACTCAATATTAATGCGTTCTAAGAAGGCTTCGACCTGTCGTCCCCAAAATCAACATATCGGTCCGTTCATTGTTCCTTTGTATTCGCAGGTAAAACCTCTAAATACCCTCGAAGTATCTCACAATCTGATTTCTATGTAATTTTTGTGCCTATCAATCTCATTTTTTATTTCGATTCTTTTTAGGGTTCCGTACCCAAAGGGTAAAAACCCTATTACTAAGCCTCCGCTGTCTGTCTGTCTCCAGACTGTATCTCATAAACCGTGATAGCTAGAAAGCTAAAATTTTCACAAATGATGTATTTATTCCCTTGCCGTTATAATAACAAATACTAAAAATTAAAAAAAGAATTAAAGGGGGTCCCCCTTACAATAAACGTGTGTTTTATTTCATATTTTTTTGCTCAATATTAAAAACGGTAGACGCTTCAAGTTTTCACAGAATATTTTTTACTTGAGTATTACCTTTCAAAATAAATAATTAAGTAACAATAAAGTAAATAACTCCTATACAACAAACGTAATTTTTGATAGATAGAACGGAACCTTTGGTGCGCGAGTCCAAAAAACTTAGCCGGTCAGTTGGTTAAGGCAGAACAACGTTCGTCGGCTCAGTTAGTCCATATTAAAATACAAAGAGAAAAATTTGCTGTATAGCTATCGATGAAAGCTCTCGTTTATTGCCCTATGTACTCGAGCTGTTTCGAGATAGCAAAAGGGATTTTAATAAAGCGATATCATTGTGACGTCGCTAAAGTTCGCGCTTGTTATTTTGTAAAAACGTTCGAAACAAATTGGCAGCTTTGTGTTTTTGAACGTCCGTTGATTGCAGGTTTTTGTTACGTGGTGTAATCAGATGTCTCGTTTATTACACTAGTTTTAATGTTAATTGAAACTGTTTAAATATAATTAACATTATTCATCGTTGGCACCTGATAGAACTAATTTGTAGAATATTAGCTTACTGACTTTGCTACTTTGGCTTTGACTTAATCTATATATCAATACGTGTTGCCAAAACTTGGGACCCCTTTTTACGAAAATTGCGCGGACGCAGGAGCATAAAATTTGGCACACTTATAGTTTACGTGTAGGAGAAGTGCAGAACGCTGATATTTTTTAATAATAATGCTTATAAAGTACATTAAATCAATAAATAAAACATTACCCACACTACCATGTGACACACACACAAATATATTGATGATAACAATAAAAGATCGCAGATGGCGCACTAAAAAGTTTGGAAACAAAGTAGTTGGTCTTGAGAAATGAAGATGGCGTTCTTCTCAACAAGATATTAAAGTTTATTTTGGTCGAATTTAGTCGAAATTGGCGACCACTAGTTCATGTAAAACGGTATAAGTCACACTTGTATGCGCAGGGGTTAAATGTAACATTGGTTAATCTGTCAAATATTGGACGATTAATCCCTATCTTAGAAGCTAACTGATATAGAACAGTAGAACAGACCGATTTCCTGATTTTTTGTTTGAAAGCTAACGAACAAGAAGACTTTTAGACAAACCATAGGTTTTGTGAGGGGCTTTGAACATTTTTTATTTTAGGGCTATTATTATTAGTAGTTTCAACTTGAAGTCATTGTACCTACTATCTACCAAAATCGGTCTAGTGGGAGCGAAAAAACATATCTTCGATTGAAGAAAAAATGTATTTTTTTCCCAACCACGCTTGTTGTTTGAAATTTTATTGACATAACCAATTTCTTATAAAAATAAATATAATATTTTTTTAATATAATATTTTTGTGTTTTTACAGGTAAGTTCCCGATAATACAGCTAATAGATGGCCGAGGTAATTTCAATCTGATTTTTATATATTTTATGTGAACGTAAATATTCCCTGTGTTGGTTCTATGGCCTGCTTATCCTCTTTGTTCTGCTTGCCCGTCTCCCACCTCGTACGAGGCGACCATAGCTTTGTCAGCCTTTACCAGCGTCAGCGTCAAGGCGACTAGGTGGTAAAGTGCAGACTGTCTGACCTACTAACGCTGGTGCTTGCCATATTCGGGGACCGGTTTGAAGAGAAAATCAGGCAGATATTCACGCAAGATGTAAGTTGGCAATGCGCCAATAAAGTCTGTGGTGTCTGTTATGATTTTAAGTTTTTTATAAATGCCAAATTTATAAAAAAAAAAACTTTTCATTGGTGCATTTAAATGTCAGTTTTTTTCGTTCACACCCGTATCACGATATTAAATATTCCCACATGAACCACGTGAGAAAGGTAACGAAACTAATAAAACTTTAAAGTATGCGAGATGTAATGTCATTTAATAAAGCTGAGTATCCATAACTTAGCCGTTTAAAACTATTAAAGCGATCCTTTGTACCAACCCCAAGACGTTGGTGAGAAGTACAGACCCTTAGAGCATTCACACGGTCAGGTGACTACATTGCTAGGGTTGTCACTTACTATAAAATATGTTAACATTAAAAAATTAATGTTTTAACTTTTAGGAGTATAAGCGTACACACCTCACATTTTTGGCATCCGTCATGTTCAAATTTGATTTCTAGGAAAAGGAAATATTTACGTGATGAACGTATACGATTGTATCACTAGGCAGACCCAGTGTTTATTATTTTTTTCTCTTTTATTTAATTATTTATTTATTATTGTTCAAGACACATAATACAGGCTTAAAATTAATTAATATAATTTGCTCACTTCATAATGTGACTAATTCTTTTAATCAGACGAGATATTTATTTACTGTATTGCATACATTTTTAGCGCGTGGCAAAACATAACTAGATAAAAAAAATAATGTAACATTTTTAGCGCGTGGCAATACATAAAAAGATTAAAAAAAATGATGTAAAAATAACGTAATACAAAACCAAATTAATTATGATTATTAAGGGATCTGTCATCTATGATGATGACTATTTACCACCTTACTAATAAACTGGTGTCAACTTTAATTTTCGATATTTCAATGAACCAATTATTACACTCAAATTTTTGTCGAAATTGTTGCAGAACACTTTTTTTTTGTAAAATGTATTTTTTTTTCTTGGCAGTTCTTACCTAATCATCTATTTTTTACATAGTCAGCACTTATTGTAGATATATTCATTTCGTGTTGACAACCCTGCTCCTAGACCCGTCCCTACTTGAATAGGTTCTAACGGTTTTATAATCTATTGTCCCATTTTCATCACTTGGTCTATTACTATGCTAGAGTGAATTCACAAAGAAATGTTTTGCATTTATGCTCACTATAGGGGCTGCCAGCCTAACGGTCGCATATCTAACCTTACACGGCTTTTGTTCTGGAGAAACGTCTTAAAAGAATAGTAAAAACACGCCAACTTTAAATACATATATTGAAGTAAAAATAAATGTAGAGAGCGTGGTCTCTGATGTCTGAATCAATAGACAGCCAGTTTCAATCCAGTTTAAATTGTTATAAATCCTAATTAAAATTAAAGTATCCTTATGTATATTTAAAATTAGTTTTGTTATACATATATCTTTCCGCGAATTCCTTTGTGGGGTAGTCAGAAAGCATCATTACTTGTTATAATACTAATTATTGTAGTTGGAAAATCGTCGAGTTTTTGGTTTACCTTAGCTTTACGCTAGGTCAATAGCTTTTTTTTATGGAAGAGGAGGCATTGTAAATAGCTGGGGTCCCACAATTTCCAACTACATAAGCCGAAGAGATTTTCGCCGTAATAATTTTAGGCAATGTTATTTTTATTAAGTTAAGTAAGAGACAAAATGATTGGCGTGTTAGCTCCTCGGAACACCGGGGTGAAAAAGAAATAACATTTCAACGTAGTGTTAGGTTTTTTCACATTGTTACATATTTTGCCTGACTTGCTGCGAGCTACTACTGTTGCATAGATATAGATTAAATAATTGTTATGTAGTTACTTTTTAGCGCTAACTTTTATTTGTATCTGTTTAAAACTGTATAATAAGAAAACTGGTGAACTAATTTTATTTTTCTTACTTTCTGGTGGATATAACCAACTAACTTTTATAATATATCCAACTAACTTTTGATCAAAAGTACTTTGTTTTATCAAAATTTACCCAGTGGGAGTCAAATAAATAAATAAATAAATATCCCTGGACAACTTACACTAATTGAATCTAACCCCAAAGTAAGCACAATATATGCTTGTGTTATGGGTGTTAGTCAACGATACTAATACATAGAAATACTTAAATAGATACCAGAATAAATTTAATTAACACCCAGACCCGGTCAAGATTATTTAAATTGAAATAACACATTTAATGGCGTATGGGAGAAGCCGTCTGTGAAGGCTTGTGTACCTATATATTATACATACAATGTTGTATAAAACGTCTCTCTCACAAAAAAGGTCATATATTACGAACGCGAGAAAATCGTCAAAGAGTTGAATACTCAAAGGTGTAGCATCGATTACCATACGATAGTGTCTCATAAATAATTCTGAGGAGTCTGGGGGACGTATGAGTGTCGCCGTCACTTTTGATATTTTTCTTAATATACTTTGACCAACTTTATTTGTGACCAAAATATTTGATTTGTAGCTTTTTATACACTTAGAAGTAAATTTGGTCTTCAAGTTCGTGAGTCTCTGTGGCCTAGCGGTCCGGGTGTTGGACTTGCCTGCATGAGGTCCCGGGTTCGAATCCCGGGTCGGCCAACACAAAGAAAATTGGATTTTTCCAATTTTCTAATAAAAAAAAATGTTGGTCGGGATTGGAAATGTGCCCGGTTAGCGATAGGATTGCCTCCTATCACATTGTGGGACTTAGTATCTTCGGCTAGTCGTGGGTGCCTTGGTTGTACCTCTGCCTACCTCTTCGGGGATATGGGCGTGAAGATATTTTTTTTTTTAAGTTCGTGAGTTAAGATGTACGTGGACTTCAGTGATGTTAAGTATTTGAAACAAATAACTATTTATTTTAAAAATATGAATATTTAAAAGTTTTACCAAACACCTGAAAAATATCAGAAATTTCATATTTCAAAAAAATAAAAGTACTATTTCAGAAGGTTGAAGAGTAGAGATTACTCTAAAATAGTGTCTCTTAAATTGACTATCTTAGAAACAAATTGAGAATATCTGAGTTGTATCGTTTTTATTTAAATACAATTAAATATTTCTGGATAAGTTGCACAAATGGAGTTTTGGCGCCATCGAGAGAAAATATGGTCGAAGTTTTTTCATAATTATTGAATTTCGTGTTGATATTGAGTGAAATTAGTCAATTTTGGTGGCATTTTGTACAAATTAGTTCATTGAAAGAGCACAAATGAAATAATCGTGAAGAAATTGGCGTATCGTGTATTTCTTCGTTGCCGCCAAATCTCATTACATGAGCTTGAGTAAACAGGCCACTGCTTTACCCAAGAGCCTAACATGACTTCCTGACGACTTATGACTGATGACTACGAAAATTAATTGAAATTGATATAAAATTTGATGCAAATTTCTACTTGACTAATGGCTAAATACTAACGTGAAGGCCAAAACCTAAAGAAAGAAAGAAGAAGTTGCACAAATTGAATCTAACCCCAAAGTAAGCAAATTATGTGATTGTGTTATGGGTGTCGGGAATCGAACCCGGGCCTCGCGGTTGGTCAGAGTAGTTAGGCGTTAGCCACTTGACCAAGGATGGGATTAATTAAAACATGCTCAATGTATCCATCCTAATTGTTATACTTCATTAGACTCCTACGTCTATTTGAAAGATGACATTGGGAGATAGTTATTTCAAAATCCTCACTTAATTGTAAAAAAGTACTCCTACAATTTTACTTCCTTATCTCGGTAGGTATGTGGGAAACCATTATGTCGTCCTTAAAGAAATACAAGTCTGAATTTATTTGGTAAAGTGATAACACCAAGTTTCCAGGATACAAAGATACGGGCTTCCTTTCAATTAAAATCTAAACTAGGCAAAATCGGCCCTCCGACGGAATGGGGTACACAATTTACACAAATTCATCTACATTTAGATTAGAATTAGTCGCAAAATAGTCTAGGAGGTGGTTATAATTTTATTTGTCGTATCTGTCAATTTACAAGGTCTATTTTTGTTTATCTATAACTTTATAATGTACAAATTTGTCATTTTGTATGGTATCATTAAAAAAATAAGAAATACTTAAAATAGATCACTGAAGTATTGAAGATTTTTGCTGTTTATTAAATCAAAGAAGCAATGTAAAGGGTTTGTCAACAAATTTGGTAGTGTCAAATAAACTATTTCTGCTAGCGTGGCCACAGTGCTCACCACCCTCGTGTGGCGATCTGAACATCAAACTAAACTATAGCCCGTGTGCATAACAAAAAAATTACGTCGCGTGTACTTCTTACTATCAGGGAGTGCCTGACCTGTCCTGAATCTCATCAAAAAACTTAAATTCTGCAAAGTGTAAAAAGATAAATTCTTCCAATCTATTAGGTCTATGTATTACAACAAAGAATATTCTATGTCACGGACAGCTTACGCAGTGGATAAGACACTCTAATCTTTTAACATTACAAAATTGATAAGATCGAAATTCAGTAGTCGCTTCTCAGCCTATAATCCCCGTAAACAATTTATACGTCCACCCCACAGTACCGGTTTAGTAAACTTTAACAACCCTAAAGCACGTGAGCCTTGTTTTAAAAACATTTTATTTCGTAAAAACAAGGCTAATTGTTTTGTCTGATAACAGGGTTTTTAGCACGTAGAAAAAGGTTTTATTACCTTTAACGCAAAAGAGGTGTCACATAAAAGAAATATGTACAAAGTGCGCTAATTACCCGTTTTGATTCTGTTAACTTCTTTATGAATTGGTAGTGATTAATTTTAACAATTTCAAAGATTTGAACGTCTCTCAGTATCCACTCTTCATCAAACATCCTTAAGTAGACGTCTACATTAAAAAGTATCTGTCTTATTAAAATTTTTATTTTATAATATCTTATGCTAAATTAACTAAAAAAACAGATACAGTATTTCGCACGCCTCAGATTAGTCAATTATGTTGTGTTAATTCAAGTTGCCCTCTGTGTTAGTGTCATGAAAATCAGTTCAGCAGTTTTTTGCGTGAAGGAGTATCAAACATACAAACTTTCTCATTTATAATATTATTAGGATTCTGACTTAATACCAGATTAAATGTTAATTGACATCTGTGAGTGCGGTCGTTAGCTAGAATTTTGTATTGAAAATATCAACGTAATGGCTAATTAAAAGATAGTTGACATTTCCGAGTGTGTATGTGTGTTTCTCTCTATTGGTGACGGCCCTGATGACCTTCCCTAGCCATAAAGTTATGTTCCGTTCCGAAGGGTAGAGTAGCCGGTACTTGCACACTGGGCCTCACTTCCTAACCGCAGGACAGTCACGCACCTACATCGTCTATGGTGCTATAGGCTGCGATTATCTCTTACCGTCAAGGGAGTTGTGTGCTAGTTGCTGTCATTTGCAATAAAAAAATGTTAGGTTCGTTTTCCTGTGGACCCATTCTTTATTATGATCCTGTTGTCCGTCGCTTATCGCTACATAGTAAACAAGGTGATCTGAGGGGAGTGATCTGATCGTGGAATGTCAACCTTGGTCTCCCCCGGTGCCTACATCCATCCACATTCGCATTGTATATCTGCTTTGTCAATCTTTCATCCACGATCAGATCACTTGCATATTATCCGAGTGTGGTGTCAAGAGTTACCGAAACCGGCGTGTTTGTATGAAAAGGGGAATTAATATGAAGGAAGCCAGACAGGTTTTTCAGGATCGTGAGGTCTAGCACTCGATACTGTCGGCATACCCCGTAAGGGACTCGTCGTCAAGATATGTATGATATGTAGTGAACAAGCTTAAGATATATTATTTCGTAAAATGTTAACCAAGTTCAATCACAATCCAATGTTGCGTCAAATTCAAATGGCAAGAAGAATTACCTTTATTAAAATGTGATGATCCTCAAGAGCCCATTGCTGAGGACTTTCAGTCCAGTACACTCAAAGGTAAAGAGGCCCTTAATCATCCCAATAAACCGTTTTCCGTGATGCCAACCGTGTAATACGGACATAATAATGGCTGAATTGGTCCTACAAATAAATAATTGTTCCCTTTGATGATTACTTTAAATCAGGAGATCACTTTCCTCGAATCAGCCATGTTAGGAGTCACTGGATTATTCCATAAGAGCAACAACCCCACATCGACCAGGGTGCTGATTATTTATCTCAGTTGCCAACACAAAATCTAAAAGTATACTTTAAATAGCTGTCGAATATGTTTGCAATCTCTATTGTATTTCTGTTGGTATATTTAAAACACGTCATTTGACAGCTATTTGGTGTACACTTTTCATTTTGAGTTGGCAACAGAGATAATAATCAGCACCCTGGTCGTTTTTACACACCACCTTGGCATAATACTAGCGGACGCCATTCTTGTACTCTGTAGCGTCTGTAGCGTTACTCTTGAATCTCTATTTCATCCAAATTTGAAATTGGAATCGGATGTGTCATTTTGGGTTCGCTTGAACTCAGTACTAGCGGAGTATTTTCTCCGGTGTTAATCTGGGTCCGCTGATTAGAGTACCTGCCTATCTGTCAGGCAGCTAATAAGTGGCGAGCACTGGTCAAAATAATAGTGATCACTAACAAGACCACTGGTGGTAGAGCGCCGTGCAGTCTACTTCCCCGGATAGGGGTTCACCGCCTTACCTACTCCTGTCCAGAGGGTAGTTTGGCCGGAAAACTTATAAAATAGGTCTAAAATCCCGGCCGCAGGACAGCGATGCAGCCGGTAATATATATGGTGTCTATAAGCCACGGTTGTCTTACCATCAGGAGACCCGTGTTCTTATTCCCTGACTTATCACATAAAAAAATAGTTCCCTTGAAAATTCAATGTCACAGATTAAATAATTTATTGTTAGTTTTTAACTAAATGTTAATAATCCCTAGCGGATTGTGTTCGAGAGTAACTAAACTGGCATTTCCAATTTGTGTGAAATCGAGATTCAAGAGTAGGGCTACTACTGGTCTAGAGGTTTACTGTTAAACGTACTACTGTTACTGTTAATAGACATAGACTAAAGTACTTCAAGTTTTAAGTTTACATTATACTTATATACCTACTTATACTATACTTATACACTTTTAGTAAAGATATTGACTGCGGACTGCACCTTTGCCTAATTTCTGCATGATTTTTATATAAATTTTCATCCCTTATTATAGTCTTGTTTGGTGTTTTTAATTTTTCAAATTAAAACAACCTGTATTACGTAGGTACTCGAATTTTTAACCACATGCACAATAAATTTCATCATAATCGGTCCAGCGGCTTAGCCACTACAGCGTAACAGACAGAATAACAGAAAAATTCGCATTTATAATATCAATATGGATATATTAGTAGTAATTTTACTAAAAACTAAACTTATTTTAAATGCATGATATCTTTTTGAAATGAAACAAAGGCAAAGGAGATGAAATATTTTAGACATGTCAGATTAATCCAGACGATTTTAATTAACGTTTTTCGAGGAACAGACTAAAAACCTGTAGAAAATACCGACTAATCTGACAGGACTAAACGTATTTGTCTCTTTCAATTACTTTAGTTGATAGAAGATACATTGAAATTAATTCAGTGAGTTCGCTGCAAAATTGCTACCAATTTCTCCATCGTCAACTAAACCTTACAATACTTTCGTTATATTTATTACGAAGACAGACACTGTGTTAGTTGTAGCCTTTCTCGTGCCTCTTCGTGGCGTCATGATGGAAGATAAGTTAATATTTAAACTATCACACGTTACTTTAAACGGCCATTAAACCTTGACCTCCGGCGAAGGCGCCATCTTGTACAATTTGCTGCTAATTCATTATAGATTCCAGTTCCTAGACTTCAAAGATTTACTGGATAAGGTTTGTTGGATGGTTTGTCTGTCAAAATTTTGCAAATTAGCATAAAATTTGGCACACTTATAGTTTATGTATAGGAGAAGTGCAGAACGCTAATATTTTTCAATAATAAAGCTTATAAAGTATATTAAATCAAAAAATAAAACATTACCCACACTACCATGCATTTGACACACACAAAGAAATATATTGATGTTGACGATAAAAGATCACAGATGGCGTTCTTATTAACAGTATATTAAATTTTGAATATTAAAATTGAATTTCGACCAATGGGCGACCACTAGTTTTATTTATTTTATAATCTAGATATGTTTTATGAAATACAATCTGGCTTAAATAATGATGACTATGACACAATATTCTATATAGTTTGGATATACCGAGATATGCCCTTACCCTTATCCAAGTACTCTTCAAGGTTATCTTGTGGAATATTTTAACTAGTTTTTAGTACTGGTAGCACTACCTTCTTCTATCATAATATCAGTCCTCGATTTTTATGCCGGTTTGAAGAGCACGAAAACCAGTAGGAACTCAAGATTCTGGTGTCAACAAGGTAATGCACTACCAACAACTTCAAGGTTTATGTACTACGTGTACATCTAAAAAGATAGTATTCAAATCATCCGTTTTAACTCCAGACGGCCATTAAACCTTGACCCCCGGAGGTGGCGCCACCGTTCCGACAATTTGCTGCTGATTCATTAGTTCCCGGTTCCGACACGACCAAGATTAACTGGACGAGACTGTCGGAAGCGCTCGCTCAGTCCATTAATTACTTTTTTGAGGGGTGATTCAGAGTTTATATTATTTGTTAAGTTTCATCGACTTTATTCAATGGTACCATTTAGATTTGTCTTTTATACAAAATATATGCTCCCACAATATCAGTGCTCGTTGTTATTGTGTTTCAGTTATGAGGAAAGGGTAGTTGAAAAAAGCAAATTTGTGATAAGGTTATACATAGTGTCAGTGGCGTGCAAGTGGGAAGCTAAAATCTGAATTATCGTAGATAAATTTTCAGCAATCCTACCAAACAAACACGACAATAGTAAACACTGACCTTATGGCGGAAGGAGTAAGAATCCCTGGACTAGTTACACAAATTAAATCTTATCCCCAAGTATGCAGGTTATATGCTTGTGTTATATGTGTTAGTCAACGATTTTAATACATAGAAATACTTAGATACTAGAATAAATGTAATAAACACATAAACTCTGTAATGAAGACATCTAAATATCACATCAAATCAATGTTTGCCCCCGTCGGGAATCGAACCTGACCCTCGCAGTTGGTCGGTGGAGTTAGGCTTGTACGCTACCCCCTCGACCAACGAGGTAGTCACACACAAATACACAAAGTAAGAATGGCGGTGGCTTGGATCGGATTGTCCTTAACTCTTAGACTGAATGATTATATTACGAAATCTGAATCTACGCCACTAGATTTTGCTACTAAAAACTGCTGCTGGGGTCGTCACATCCCGCGATTAAGGTACGTAGCAACAAAATTTGGTATTTCCATTTCTTACCAAATAACGAAATACAATACAAAAGAAGTAAAAGTTGGAACCGAATTAAAAAGTCTTATTCAGCCAATTTCGGAACTACACAAGTTCTGGGACGTGGCGAAATTCGGCAATCCACAGAATATAATAGGACCCTAATAACTTACTTGCCGCGAACTTTGTTTACATGACCGATTCTTCTTCTTTGAACAGAAGTCCTTTTCAACCGACTGTGTCAAGAAGGGTTATGTTTTTTGTCTGTATGTATGTATGCACGTTTATTTTTATGTTCTTTTTTGTGAGTATTTCCCGCCCATACCCCGAAGACGTAGGCAGAGGCATAACCAGGGCACCAACGACTAGCCGAAGACAATAAGTCCCTCAATGTGATAGGTGGCAAGCCTATCGCCAACCGTGCACATATCCAATCCCGAGCAACATTTTTTTTGATTAGAAAATTGGAAAAATCTAATTTTCTTTTTGTTGTCCGATCCGGAAATCGAACCCTGAACCTCATGCAATCAAGTCCAACACCTGGACCGCTGGACCACAGAGGCGACTATTTTTTGTGAGATTGCAGCAAACAATCATGACTCTCCTGATGCTAAGACAAAACCGTAGCTTGTAGACACTATAGATGTCACAAATGCATGGCTGTCGAAGCCGAGATGTTCGGTATATTTGACAAATCTACCGGCTACGCTACCAACTGGAACATGATAGTCATTATAGCGGCAGGAATAGGTAATGCTGTGGAATTGGATCGCTACCCGGTTAAGATGCTCACAGCATTCTATATAGTTCTATATAATAGTCAATATATTAACACTTGCTCGCCTCTTACGATCTGCCTGGCCGAGAGGCAGATGGTCACAGCCGGATCAACGCGGAGAAAACAACAACAAATGTTCTAAGCAACAGCTTGGGCCCTTTGAAGTATTTTTCCGAATGCGGACTTGTTAACCCTATCTTGACAGCGCAAGTTACATTAGAAACTTTGCAAAAATACAATGTACCTAGCCGATTTCGTCAATTATGGTGGAATTAAAGAATCTCAGTTGGAATGCATTTATTTAACGGTACACCTTGCCTGTCTAGGGAAGATCGTCAATTTTACTTTTCCTCCTCCATATGATTAGTTCTCGCTCTTGCCTTCTAGTCTTGTTTTACTTGTCATAGTACGCTATCCTGATAGTTTATGCAAATATCTAAAGATCTAAACCTTAGGTTGGCAACATATTGTTTACATTTTTGACGTTTAAAAGCGAATTTTATTTCTCACTTTCAAAAAAATCATGTGCTCTTATAAAAACATAGATTACCCAGCCAATTTCATTGTGCCATAATTTAGTTACCTTTCAATAGCAGCGCCACCTACTTGTTCGAGTGTGTTATTAAACCGCCCAAAGAGGCAAATATACACATAAAATTGCAAGCAAACCGACCTAGTTGTTTAGAAGTTAGGTGAAACACAAATACAGAAGAATTGTCTCTTGAGTCGCAATCCTTAACCTTCCTTTGATGATCACCATGAGCTGTCAATGAGACCATAAACGAGTGGTTTGAAATAACCCGCCGCCGTATTTCACCCACTCATACTGTTTTATTAATAAAGACGGACTAAAGTGCTCTAAGGTTCAACTTGGTATTATAGTCTTCAATACAATGTAATAGAGACTATAATACTATAATAAACTGTGGTCTAGCGGTTCAGGTGTTGGACTTGACTGCATGAGGTCCCGGATTCGAATCCCGGGTCGTGCAACAAAGAGAAAATTTGTTTTTTCCAATTTTCTAATTAAAAAAATGTTGCTCGGGATTGGATATGTGCCCGGTTGGCGATAGGGTTGCCACCTATCACATTGTGGGACTTAGTGTCTTCGGCTAGTAGTTAGTTGTGCCTCTGCCTACCCCTACGGGGATTTGGGCGTGAAGATACTTTACCTTCCACTTTAATTTTACTCCTTCGTAAGTCCATGTTTATTAATAACACAGATAGTGCGTGTCTGATTCAGAACATGTTTCCGTAATCTTGCCCACAATACATTGTAACCGTGTCTAAATTAAAATTACCCCGCTTGACTCCCCAGTTAGTACATTTGGGATTTATCTAACAGGCATTAGGCTTGCCTAGGTACAATGGTATGTTATTAGACTTAGTACGCATTACCGTATAATCCGATTTGCCATAATACCGCTGTTCTAATTAGATATTATTTTAGATTTGCGTCATTCGAAGCGAAATTACAAAAAGACGAATTTATAGAATTAGCTGTTGTCTTACTAGAACTATGTTTTTTATGACATTCGAAGGTAAACAAGCAGACGGATTTTCTGATGGTAAAAAATTCACGCCGCCTAGAGACACCAAAGTTGGTAATGGTGCGTTGCCAACCTGAGTCCGGGATGTTAAGTAAAAAACGACAAAGTTAAGTTTTCGGCTACCTTACCCTCCAAACCGGAACACGTCATGACGTTATGGTGGCAGGAATAGGCAAGGCGGTGCTACCAATCCAAATGAGTCGCTGCGAAACTCTACCACCTAGTTAGATGTCACGGTGTTAGTGATGCCTATGCTCGCCTTTTACGAGCTGCCTGGCAGAAAGGCAGATGGTCTATTCTGCAAAGGAGCCCGGACCAACACGGGGTTTATTGTAACTTCAGTTTATTTAGTGTAAAATATAACGTCATTGCATCACCTACAAACGAGACCTAAGCCTAAACATCGATATAAAATACAGGGTGTGCCTAAAAATAGAGTTGTTGATTCAGCAACAAGTGCGTCCCGTTTGTTTACCACCCGCAGGCCGCCAGAAATTTGGGACACGCTCTGTTTACGAGCTCAATAAACTTGAACGTCAGATTGATTGATATGATTTGCTTTGGATTATATTTTGTAGTTATATAAACGTTATTAAGAATTTGTACTCAAACGGCCGTGAAATGTTGTTGAATTGGGTCTGATGCTAATGATATAATTTTTAGATTTAGCTCAATTATCAGTTAGTGATTCTAAAAAGTAAGTAAGTAAGTATCTTCACGCCCATATCCCCGAAGAGGTAGGCAGAGGTACAGCCAAGGCACCCACGACTAATCGAAGACACTAAGTCCCACAATGTGATAGGTGGCAAGCCTATCGCCAACCGGGCACATTTCCAATCCCGACCAACATTTTTTATTAGAAAATTGGAAAAATCCAATTTTCTTTGTGTTGGCCGACCCGGGATTCGAACCCGGGACCTCATGCAGTCAAGTCCAACACCTGAACCGCTAGACCACAGAGGCGATAGATAGATAGAGGCGATCACAGAGTGATTCTAAAGTTACCTTTAAATGTATTTTGTGACATGTGTCATTTTTTTATCGCTAACAAGTTGCAAACTTGTTAGATTTGTTATTGTTTGTGTTTAAAGATGCAAATTACAAAAATATCACTAAAAAGTTTTTTCAAAAACGATTAAAAGAAAAATATCTTTGGCAGTCTTTTCATTTAGGTTTTATACAAAAATCTATGTCTTTGTTACAGTACTGTACCATAGAAAGATTATACACAATTACTTTAATATAAGTATCAAAATCAAAATAATTATGCAGCGCATTCTAGAATACTTAAATTTTATGTTTGATTTGCTATGTATATTTTTAGGATACTTTTTTTTAATTATATATTTTTTTTGACTTCCAACATTGCCTGTTCTTATTAAGTACACCTTTTTAATATTAAATAACTCTTAAGCTCTTAATAGATACAGTGATGATGTAACTATTAATAGTATATTTTTTCACACACATTTCTTTTTTAGAGGATATAAATAAAAAAGTTTGAAAATCGAATCTATGAAATAACATCCCTGGCGCAAGTATAAAGTTACATAAAAAAATATTTTTTTGTTTTGTAACATTTTTTATTACAGCTCCAGTATCAAGATTAAACTTTGTAAAAAATATGAAAGCCTTTTAGAATTACGAGCATGATATTGATTTCAATATTACTTAGTTTTATAGTCAAGATAACGATTTTAAAATTTTAATTTTACGACAAGAGATAAATTTGTCAACGGACTTTTTTAATATTACTGTATCAATGCCTGGAAATGTTTCTTTAACCTATAAGCAAATTGTGTAGGAAACAAAGGTGCAGACGTATCTAATGCACTGATAGAAAGATATATAAATGTTCGCCACCAATATTTGGCTGTGAACTTAAGCCACTTTCGTTAGTAAGAGAAAAAGGTTACACGGATTGATACGGAAAAATCTGTAAGTAAGTGTAAATATATTTCTTTTAAATTATTGTGCCTTCATTTCAGACCTGGAGGGTGATTATGTATCTCAGTTGTCAACGCAAACTGCAAAAGTGTACATCAAATGACGTCATTTGTGTTTGCTATCTCTATTGTATTTCTCTTGGTCACTGGAGATAGCAAATACAAAACACGTCATTTGATAGCGATTCGATGTACACTCATCCATTTTGAGTTGGTAACTGAGTTACATAATCACCCCCCTGATCTTGGCGTGAGCTTGGTGGTGCCACCGCCACCAAGGTAGAAAAAAAAGGTTGGCATAGATTTGCACCAACCTCTTCCTTGTTCCTGTCGTTATAACCTGATTTCCCATTTTCGAATTCTGGTTTGTAGGATAAGGCATCCAATAAATTCAACCAGTGCAGTGGCTTGACATCCTAGCTTTGGGTTAAGAACGTACGATTTCTTGCAATGTCTAGTCTTCTTTTTCTAGTTCTTGGCACTAGCGGTAGCATTTGTTATTGGTTGAAATTTGTATCACATTACCTTATTTAACAAAATCGTTTTTTTTTTAAATCAGTTATAAGTCGTCAAATTAAGTCACGTCAGGGTCTTCAGTAAAGCAGCGGCCACACTACTCAAGCGAGATTTGGCAACGAGAAAAACAGACGATAGTAAACATAATAGTTTTATTTTAATATCTCTATAATCATTTCTTTATGATTTCACTGAACAATTTTGTGAAAAAATGCCATCAAAATGGACTAGTTTTACTTAACATAAAACGAAATTTAATAATTAAAAAAACTACGATTATATTTTATCTCGACGGCACCAAAACTCATGTCTATAATCATTAATTTCCAGAGCAAAATTTTAGAAGTGAGCATAACGCGCAATTCCGTAAACACCAAATCGACAATCGGCAACACGCGACCTATTTTCGTACCACCCTGTAGAGTATTGTGTGCGAAATTTTTACCACCCGCAACGTGTTTCCTTACGAAACCAAAACTCTTGACTTCAACACGTGAAATGTTATTTGTTTGTGATGAATTGAAATGGTTTCGCGTAGGTATGCGATAACCTCATTGCACGCTGATAAAATTATGTGGTGTTTTAGCTTGCTGGAATGTTTTTCTAATACAGTTAAACAGACTACGTGGTAGACTTGGACTGATACCACCGCTTTTACATTTTATTATACCGTCAGCGCCTGCCAGTGTCATGGAAGGTTTCCAGCTTAACCTGGTAACTATTGTAAAGTCTGAGCAACGTAATTATCATCAGAAGATCCGTCGAGTTGAATTGTGCCTTTTTATAAAAAAAAAATAGTTCAGTCCTCTTGTCCTAACTATGATTTTTTTTTTATATTAACCTTAATATATTTTCCTGGCAATAGCTATAAATAACAAATAAATAGCAAAATTGGTCCTTTTTTTTTGAATGACTAATTTGTTGCTAATTTTACGATTTTTTACAACTTCACCGAACTTTGTGGGCCGAGCAGAGTGCTCAGCCCGAGACATCATTATTTAGATGGATTGGGCTGTTACCTACAACGCCAGCACCAAAGGCTGTCTCCCGGGAGACCGTACCTCGACTTGGTGCTGCGTTCTGGTTACTGGGTGGACTTGGTGGAGGAGTATTTGTGGCACGTCGCTCGGCGTTAGGCACCGGGCGCAAGAGAGATCTTCGTCGCCGAGACCGGCGGCGACGGTGTAGTGTTATGTTAAATTGGTCCATCTGTTCACGCGTGATGCG
>NJDC01058200.1:141697-161031 GCA_002245475.1 Calephelis virginiensis | reverse complement strand
GGTGGAGGAGTATTTGTGGCTCGTCGCTCGGCGTTAGGCACCGGGCGCAAGAGAGGTCTTCGTCGCCGAGACCGGCGGCGACGGTGTAGTGTTATGTTAAATTGGTCCATCTGTTCACGCGTGATGCGGTGACCAAGGGATTCACCTTTCATTTGTTTTTTACTCCACAACTTAAATTTTACTTTTATTACCACATCGTCAAGGTATACCAAATATATTCACTAACAAACTTAAAAACAGATCTTAAACTAACCATAATTCTAAACCTATATACATCTGTATATAGGGAAACCTCTGAATTATGGTTATGTTTTTTTTTGAAAGGTGGCCTACCCTAAGGCGAAAAAAAAACATCAATAACCATTTTATCATTGGCTGAGAATAGATTGACTAAGAAGTAACACAATGGTGGTAATTCTGCTGTTCACAAACTAAAATTATTTTATTCATATTTTTAAAGAAAGAAACACTTGTACTGTTTTACTTATCACTTATAATTTATTACTTTGTAATTAGTAGCCTACCGGTTTCGCTTATACAGCATCATCAGGGCTAAAACTTAAACTACTCCAGTAGATAAGTAAAACAGTACAAGTGTTTGTTTCTTTAAAAATATGAATATTTGGAAGTTTTACCAAGCGCCGACGATGGAAAATATCAGATAAACTTATTTTAGATGCATGCTATTCTTTTTCAAATGAAACAAAAGCAAAAGAGATTAACGTTTTAGACATATCAGAAACGACTTGTACGATCTAATTTGACAGTTCTAAAAGTGTTTTTTCTCTTTCTGTTACTGTCGTTGAAAGAAGACAGCGGCGAAATCAAACTACGCATGGTAGTTGTAAAAGTCTTAAAGAAAAAGAAGAAGAAAGAAGACAGCGATAACTTAAAATTAGTTTAGTGAGAAACAACAGAATTACCACCATTATGGAGGATGATAGTTTACCTACCCGCTATTCGAATTTCGTCTTAATCGTTCTAGGAGTTTACACCTCGTTCATTCAAACATATTTATTTAAGAGAGATCCCTCGAATCCGAATTCAACCCGATGAGGGCTACCTTACCCTCAAAACCGGAACATGTCATGACGTTATGGTGGCAGAAATAGGTAAGGCGGTGGTACCAATCCGGGTGAGTCGCTGCAAGTGTTTCTTTATTTGAAAATATTAATATTTGAAAGTTTTACCAAGCGCCGACGATGATTTTCCATCAAATATATAGTTCAACCCTCATCGCTTTTAATTTTTTTTTATCGGTAGGTTCTAGTTACGGAAAGAACATTCAAAATCAATTTCTCGGGATATGCCTTAAAACTAAAAAGTTAAAACCTAAAACTTTTTCAATAAAAAAGTGTACAGCATTTAAAACGCAGTATTAATAAAGAGAATTGTGTGAAAGCACAAAATTCCTCACACTTTTTTTTATCAAATAAAAGAAACACGTTATCTTTTACATTGGTTCTAAAATGCAGGTGGCATGGGGTCGTGGTAGAGTATTGTTTGCGAATTTTTTGCCACCCGCAACGTGTTTCCTTACGAAACGAAAACTCTTGACTTCAACACGTGAAATGTTATTTGTTTGTGATGAATTTAAATGGTTTCGCGTAGGTATGCGATAACCTCATTGCACGCTGATAAAATTATGTGGTGTTTTAGCTTGCTGGAATGTTTACTACTACAGTTAAACAGACTACATGGTAGTGACCTGGACTGATACCACCGCCTTTCTATTTTATCATACCGTCAGCGCCTGCCAATGTCATATTCAGTTTCCAGTCTAATTTGGTAAACCTTTATAAAGCAAGAGGCTTAATATATTAAAGTCAGATTGGCAACGCACACGTGTGATGTACCATTTTTGGTGTCCATAAGCGACGTGTACCTACTTACCATCAGAAGAGCTGTTCACTTGAAAAATGCCTTTTTATGTAACAAAAACCAGCTGGGCCGAGCTTGGCTTGTCCTTCTAAGTAATGTTTTTTTTCATATGAACCTTTTCTGACAATAACTAAAAAAAAAACAAAAATAGCAAAATTGGTCCTTCTGTTTACGCGTGGTGCGGTGACAAAGGGATTATCCCTTTACTTCTTTTCGAGTTTCAAGTCGTGAAGACTTCAATTTTATTTTATAAACACATCATCGAGGTATACCAAATATATGCAATATCAAACATAACTTAACAGATCTTAATCAATTGTATATAGGGAAACCTCTGAACTTTGGTTTTTTTTCGAAATGTAGGCCACCTTTCGAAAAAAAAACATCAATAACCATTCTATTATGAGCTGAATAATATCGTAACAAACACACAAAAATAAGTTGTTTCGTTATTTATGAAGTAACACAATATGTCTGTGGATGATAGTTTATCTACCTGCTATTCGAATTTCGTCACCATCATTCTAGTTTTTATCTCGTTCATCCGTCCCTCTTTCGAGATCCCTCGAAACCTCTCAATCTCCTTTATTAAAATTGATCAAAAAAAATGTTGGTCGGGATTGGAAATGTGCCCGGTTGGCGACAGGCTTGCCACCTATCACATTGTGGGACTTAGTGTCTTCGGCTAGTCGTGGGGGCCCTGGTTGTGCCTCTGCCTACCTCTTCGGGGATATTTGCGTGAAGATACTTTTTTTTTTATCAAATACCACCAAGCCAAAAGCTTTACAAAATCTTGACAAAAAAACACCTTTCGCTCAAACGTTTTAAGTTAATAAAATTAAATGTTACATTTCCTACCTATACGAGTACAGTTTAAGTTTAACCCTGATGATGCTGTATAGGCGAAACCGGTAGGCTATTTACAAAATAATATATTATAAGTGATACGTAAAACAGTAAATTTTTTAATTTTATTTTTTATGATAATGGAAGGCAAACAAGCGGACGGATTTCCTGATGGTAAGAAATTCACGCCGCCTAGAAACACGAAAGGTGGTAATGCTGCGTTGCCAACCTGAGGCAGGGATGTTAGGCCTCGATCAAAAGTAAGTTTACCGGCTACCTTACCCTCAAAACCGGAACACGTCATGACGTTATGGTGGCAGAAATAGGTAAGGCGGTGGTACCAATCCGTGTGAGTCGTTGCAAGTGTTTCTTTATTTGAAAATATTAATATTTGAAAGTTTTACCAAGCGCCGACAGTGATTTTCCATCAAATATAGAGTACAACCCTTATCGCTTTTAATTTTTTTTTTTATTGGTGGGTTCTAGTTACGGAAAGAACATTCAAAATCAATTTCTCGGGATGTGCCTTAAAACTAAAAAGTTAAAACTTAAAAGTTTTTTAATAAAGTTTGAAAATATCAAATATATAGTTCAACCCTCATCGCTTTTAATTTTTTTTTCATCGGTAGGTTCTAGTTACGGAAAGAACATTCAAAATCAATTTCTCGGGATGTGCCTTAAAACTAAAAAGTTAAAACTTAAAACTTTTTCAATAAAGTTTGAAAATATCAAATATATAGTTCAACCCTCAAAACTTAAAACTTTTTCAATAAAAAAGTGTACAGCGTTTATAACGCAGTATTAATAAAGAGAATGGTGTGAAAGCACAAAATTCCTCACACTTTTTTCTATCAAATAAAACAAACACGTTATCTTTTACATTGGTTCTAAAATGCAGGTGGCATGGGGTCGTGGTGTAAGAACATAAATTCTAATGAAAAACCGTTCAGGAACATTAATTTGTTTTTATTTCCCTTACAATATATGTGTTATTTATTCTATAGACAGGGAAGCCATGCGTTTTGTCAACAAAGGAAAGTCTTGCTTTAAATTAAATTGAAAACTGACAGATTAAACGTGAAATATTAAATTAAATGGCCACCGTCTCACCTATTCCAGCCGCCATTATGAATGTTATATACATGTTATAAACATTTGGATAAATCAAGATATTTTAGATTTTAAAATTACTAAGGCGATAGCAATGGGTGGCAACTATCACATTAAAGGACTTATTATCGTTGCCTATTCGTGGGGTAGGTTGTACCTCTACTCAACACTTCGGCGATACGGGTTTGAAGATACACTTTTTTTGTCCATTTTGTTTAAACAAAACGTCAGGGATAGGTTTTTTAAAGTAGTATTTTTTTCTTATGTAACTGCAATCCACTAAAATTTTATCATCCCTTTGTTAAGGCCCCATACTTAGTCAGCCAGAAGAGCCAATCAGCGCACTCCCTCGTTCCATGATTACTATGAAATATTGCGCTCTAAAGTAAATGTCATAAGCGCCAAATCACTTTTTTTGACACTATAAAAGTAATTTGAAAAAAAATATAAAAACTGAAACAGTTATCTTTTATTGAAGTAGACAGTTGGGTTTTGCTTTCAAAAAGGGGTCAACTTTTTGAGTTTTTTCTATCGAGCAAAGTGAAATGAATCGTGTTTTGGAAACACTAGTCTTATAAAGCATATTAATGTTAATCTTGTGTATTTTTGTTGCCAAGTTCCATAATTGCTTTGTATGAAAAAAACAGTATCTTGCTGACGTATTTTAGCATATATGGCCCCTTAATATTAAGTATTTAAATTGCATTTGCTATCTGTCTCTGCTACGTCCTGCACATTTTAGCCCTAAAATCACGCTAAACCACGCTCTAGGTTTCAATGCGGTTTTCTGTGTTATATTGCTTTAAAATATCGTAAGACCACACATTTTATATAAGCGACGTCGGGATGAGCGCAATTATAATATTTCAAACTTGCATGCATCCTAACACTCAAAAATGTGGCACTCAATAATGCACTTGTTAATAAAACAAATCTCGTTATTTTCCAACAAAAATGTGGTTACTCTCATCCACGAGGTAAATTCTATGGAACCATTGTTTAGAGGATGACCCAATTTTTAAAGCTTATCAAAATTCAATTTCGGTTTAGTTTGGAAACACTACTTGGATGACTTTTGTCGCTCTAATGATTAATGAATTACTTGTTTGTTAGCAATCGCTCCGGTTTTGCTTACTTATTAAGGTAATCCTGAAATAATACAGCTTTAACGTTTTGAAGAAGAATGCGAAAATGTTGTAACTTTATAAATAATATCCCTGGACAACTTATACAAATTGAATATAACCCCAAAGTAAGCGAATTGTATGCTTGTGTTATGGGTGTTAGTCAACGATACTAATAAATAGAAATACTTATATATATACCAGAATAAATTTAATAAACACCCAGACCCGGAAATGCAGACATCTAAATGTTCATCACACAAATGCCTGCCCCCGTCGGAAGTCGAACCCGAGTCTCGCGGTTGATTGGTGTAGTTAGGCGTGTACGCTAGTCATTCGACCAACGAGGCGGTCGAGGATAAAGAACCACTTTAATTAACAATTTTGATCTAATCCAAAACGTTTTCTATTCTGGAGTACCTAAGGATATATATCCCCTAAGTCCAGTATTGGCATTTGAATATTTATTATCGCCTCTGTGGCCTAGCGGTTCAGTTGTTGGACTTTACTGCATGAGGTCCCGGGTTCGAATCCCGGGTCGGGCAACAAAAAGAAAATTGGATTTTTCCACTTTTCTAATAAAAAAAAAATGTTGCTCGGGATAGGATATGTGCCCGGTTGGCGATAGGCTTGCCACCTATCACATTATGGGACTTAGTATCTTCGGCTAGTCGTGGGTGCCCTGGTTGTGCCTCTGCCTACCTCTTCGGGGATATGGGCGTGAAGATACTATATTTTAATGACATATACCTACTTACTCGATGATATTTGACATGAAAATAGTTAAATATCTAGGGTATATCAGTATAGGGCTTTTATATTATAAAATAACAGACAGGCGGCACTCGTGTTGATAATAGTCAATAGCTTTATACAAAACATAGATGTTACTGGTGCGGCGTTATTATTTAGATCTTTGACTATGTGTGCAATTGCTGCTCAAACTTGCTTCGCGAACCCTCCAGTATGGATAACGACAGTAGCAAGCACTGATGGTATGGCGTTACGAATATGTAAAGGTGCGGTATCAATCCGGTCGAACAGCTACACATTGTAGAAAACAATACACTGCAGCTATGACTGGCTGCACTGGTAACCCAAACTAATAGATTAAGAGTAGCAGACAATAGGGTCGTTACATCTCGATGACGAAAGTTACTTGTTATCTCGATCTCACAAGGGGTTCCCGTGGGAAAGATCCAAAATGTATTACTTACAAAATCCGCGGGAACTTTTTCAAATAGGTTAGAATTTTCAAGCGAACTTAAATTGAAAAGTAAAGGGTAAGCCAGTGAAGGTGGACAAACTTACGTGACCTGCACCTGTTGCTGTGTGACCCACATACGAGATGCAGCATTTAGATGTACTTCCACCACGAAGCTTCGAGTTACACACAAAACATGTGCTGAACAAATTTACAAACATGTGCCATACACGAGTCAGATACTTTTAATAGCAACAATAGTTATGAGGTTTTTTTTTTTCGAAATGACTACTGTTGTGTCCGTCTATTGACTTTAACAACGTCACCGGGCTAGTGGGCGAGCAGAGTGCTCAGCCAGAGTTGTAATTTTGGGTGGGGCCTGGGACCCCCCTCCCTAAGGGTGTCTCCTGTGAGACCGTACCTCGGCTTAGGGTGGGATCTTGGTTCGTTTCGGAAGAGGATATTGTGGCTGTGTTCCGCCCAGGGCGGAACAAGGGTCTTCGCCGCCCCCGGCGGCAGCGGTGTCGCGAGATAGTTATGAGGTACGATTTTAGAATTCTTATAATGTCTCTGATGGTCGCCTCTGTGGTCTAGCGGTTCAGTTGTTGCGCTTGATTGCATGAGGTTCGACTCCCGGGTCGGGCAACAAAAAGAAAAAAAGGTTTTTGTGCGATTCACACACGTTAGAAGTAAAACTTCAGTAAATCGACAAAATAATGAGATGAATATATATTTGTGTCTCTTACCTGTCGTTTTTCCGTTGCACCCGTTTTGAAATCACAACGATTCTAAAGAAGTTTCACTTCAAAAATGGGGTTTTCCAATTTTTTAACAAAAAAAATGTTGCTCGGGATTGGATATGTGCCCGGTTGGCGATAACTCACCTATCACATTGTAAGTCAAGCTAGTCGTGGGTGTCCTGGTTGTGCCTCTGCCTATTTCTTTGGGGATATGAGCGTGAATATACTTTCTTTTCTTTAATTTTCCTATACAAATTGAACGGGTGGAACAAAGTTCGCCGGGAGAACTAGTAAATGAATGAAATACAGCTAAACTGCAACATGACAGTGTACCGACCAGGAAACTGACGTTCGTGACAAACAAATTGAGCGTCATGTTGCGGACAGCTGGAAATCCAACTTACATTACAGAAATGCTTCTCGGAAATGCTGTAAAGTGAAATTTGTCTCCTTTGAGACACCCCGCTGGAAAATTAGACGAATGGCTTTTATTCCTTTTCGTTACCTTCGAATTTTACAGGCAATAAAAATTCTCTATATTATTGACTAGCAGTTTCACACAGCTTCGCCTGCGTAACTTGGCTTCACCGATTTTGATGAAACAAAGTCTATGTCACTCAGGGATAACGTAGCATTCTAAAGGTGACATTTTTTGAAATTAAGAATTTTTAAATCGATCCAGTAGTTTCGGAGCATATTCACTTCAACCAAACAAACAAAAAATCAAACCTTTCCTCTTTATAATATTAGTATAGATATAGATTATTATGGTATTTTTAAAGTTAGTTTGATTCTTTGAAAAAATATTATAATTATATTTTTGTTTACAACTAACAACTAAACTGTGATATTCCTAATGGGTAATTTTTTTTTGTTCGTTTTGAGTTCTTATCTTTTGTAGCAGCTTTTAACAAACATTTTCAGCAAATAAATCAATTTCATTTTAATTTTTTTTCATTTTTCAAATTATTAAACTAGTTATAAACATAAATAATTGTCTTAAAAGTTAAAGGGTATGTAATTAAATAATATTTTTTTATTAATGATAAAATATTTGCACACCTAAATAAGGTAGAACATGTTGAGATACTTAAATATTTTTGTAACTTATCATTTACACACATATTCCGCAAATAAATAAATTTCTTTCTTTCAATCAAGTAATAAATAAAAATTATAACTGGCGTACGTACTGAAAATAAAACCAGCTTTTAAAACAAAAAAATAAACTGTTACTAAATACTACTTCGTTTTTAAGTTTACCCAGTGTCGGTCCAGGTCCCAGGACCTATACTGGATATGTAGTGTAGCAGCATCAGAACTACCATCACAAACGAGTTAAAAAATCACAACGAATTACTGCTTGGTAGAATTCTGTGACGATTCACCCAGATTGGTAGTACTCACCGCCTTACAGCTATCGAAACTTCAGTACTCGCCACTGTGTTAGGGTAGGTGACTGGTAAACTAATTCTGTTACCTGGTGACTGGTAAACCTAATTGCCACTATGTAGAATAGACTATCTGCCACTGCCAGGCAGTCCGTAAGTGGCGAGCAAAGGGCAAATATGTACAATTTATTTAGAAACACTTGTACTTTCTAAAATATATTTTATAATTTTTTATTCTTATGTTTTAGCCAACCGGTTTCGCTATATAAGCATCATTGAAACCGGTTACACGCATCCACACACGTTTGGTTACCGCTATACAAGCATCATCAGGGCTATGTAACAATTGTTAATTTATTTAGAAACACTTGTACTTTCCACAATATATTTTATTATTTTTATGGTTTACCCAACCGGTTTTACTATACAAGCAATGATGATTGTGTTGACCTATGATGATTTAGTCATTTTCCGGTCTAGAGGGTAGGGTAGCTTTTTCATAATATTGGAAGGCAAAATAAGTATATTTGTTCTAAAGATATGAAGGCCATTATTGATGCAAAGACTACGAGGTTTTAAGCAATTTACAAAAACTTACTAGTGTCTGCCAAATCAGGACATTATCATCAGTTAAAAGTTTTTCAGAGTTACATTCTTTTATTAATTTTATTTAAATTTTTCATTAATCGCCTCTGTGGTCTAGCGGTCCGGGTGTTGGACTTGACTGCATGAGGTCCCGGGTTCGAATCCCGGGTCGGCCAACAAAAAGAAAATTGGATTTTTCCAATTTTCTAATAAAAAAAATGTTGGTCAGGATTGGAAATGTGCCCAGTTGGCGATAGGCTTGTCACCTATCACTTAGTGTCTTCGGCTAGACGTGGGTGCCTTGGTTGTACCTCTGCCTACCTCTTCGGGGATATGGGCGTGAAGATTTTTTTTTACATTCTTTTATTACGTACAAGACGTTCTAAAATATGGTGAAAACCTTTGTTTCATAAATACGGACTTCCGTGACATGCTAAGATTCTTGTTGCAGAGCGAAAATAAAACCCATCTATTACGGAAAAGGTTCCAAGTGATCCTGTAAAGTGAAATTTATCTTCTTTAAGACACCTCGTTGTAAAATTAAATATCGCTTTTCGTTCCTTTTTATCACGTTCAAATTGGAGTTACAATATAAATTCCTCTTTCAAGTATTCTATAATAAGGCACTTTCGATAGTCAAGTCCCCACTTTTAAGTAAATGAAATACCTACACCCTACTTTCCTGCAACTACAAATTCAATATTGGCTTTAGTTCGCTCCTTTGTGTAGTGCTTGTTTAAGTGTTTTTTTTATGATAGTGGAAGGCAAACAAGCAGACGGATTTCCTGATGGTAAGAAATTCACGCCGCCTAGAGGCACCAAAGGTGATAATGGTGCGTTATCAACCTGAGGCCGGGATGTTAGGCGTCGAGCAAAAGTAAGTTTACCGGCTATCTTACTCTCCAAACCGGAACACGTCATGACGTTATGGCGGCAGGAATAGGTAAGGCGGTGGTACCAATCCGGGTGAGGCGCCGAACCAGCGGAGGATGCCCATGCCAGAAATAATGCATATATTTTTCCTCTAGCGGATATATACGAATTGGTCATTTTTAAGTTTTACTCCGCGTGATTTTTTTTTATTAATGGAAAACCCCTTTTTTGTACACAGTTTTGAAAAGGCTCGAATTGTCAGACGTTCGTTTCGAAAATTGTCGCTTTATATTTAGTTCCATAAGAAATATTTTTGGGATTAAAAATATTATTTGATTGTTTCAAGGTTTATATTTGTTTTTTGTTAGACCTTCGCCGAAACAAAAAGAAAAGCCAATAATCGGCAATGTCAACAGAATAAACTCGGAGCAGATTTCATTAAGCCCGCGCGGAGATTGGAACAGAATGTTCGAGAATACTGTTCGGCTAACTTACCGATATTTTATGGGATTGGGAGGGACATAATCTAGCGTATTTCTTGTTGATAACAAGCAGACGCCACATATACAATTCGAAATGTAGATAACGCTGTGTCCACCTGAGGCATATTACGTCATGAGCTAACCAATGTCAAACACATTAACGGCCCATTCCAGTAACTATCTACAGTTAGATAGGCTTACTAGAATTTTTAAGATGTTTTAATTATTGAAAAATAATAGTGGTTCCCTGGTAATTGATCCATGGTAGTGGCAGTTTATAGTAATATAGTAGGCTATTGACCGTTAGGTGGCAAGGATAGGTTGGTTATGAGTTGTCTTTGTTATGGTTGCTAGTACTCAACCATTCACATTTTAAGTTTTATTAAAATATTAGCAATTTTAAATTTTTTTCTAGTGAAATCGAATTAATAAAAGAAGCGGCTTGTGAAAATTTTGCTATTTTTTGAAGTACCTACTGTAAAGAGTTGGATACAATCTCTTTTTTGCATGTAGGGCAATATTGTCTGTTTTTTATTAATTTCATGTATAGAAAGAAATTGGAGTCGATTTTTCAATTGACCTGTGTTTATTTTAATGTAACATAGTTTTTAATTTTAGAAAATTCTGACTTAAATTAAGATTTCAAATTCATGTAATTGGTTGAAATGTTCTTGTTCCGTGCGTACTTCACTTATCTGGTTTACTTACACAGATGTTCTAATATTCTGACACTAACGTTGCACCAGAGACATAACACCAATATAGTGTCTACAGAAACCAAGTTGACACCAGGAGACAATTGCCGCTATAGAAGCCGCCTATTGGTTCGCTATCTTATGTAAAAAACGATCATTTTTGAACTCTTATACGATTTATAGATGTTTCCCGAAAACATGAATTTGCCCAAAATGATGATGACTTAACAACCAGTTCAGATGTGTACAGAAAATTATCTTTCCTCTTTTACAAATTATTTGCTCTCATTTACTCATCTGAAGCTATCATTATCCAAATAGAAATTAACTAAAAACCTTACATTCCTATCAGCTTTGCCAGATGACGGTTTTTTTTTCGTATAAGGTTTTCCAAACATCTCATTTTCCCTGCACTAAATCCATGACATCTCCATATTCCGATCACCTATAATAAACTCTATTTAGGCAGAGTGCTGACCTTTTTTCGAAAACTCATAACAATCACTCAATGGTACGAAATTTTGTTACTCGAAGAATCTCGTACGAATACACAAAATCACGAACACATATGAGATATCTCATACGTCTAGCAACCCTAAGCACTCTCCAGATTAGGGTGTAGGTGGTTGAGGGTTAAGGTAATAAAGTTAGATAAATAGGAGCAGCTGTATTGATTTCGTAACGCATTTTATTACCTGTTGTAAATAAAGGTATCTACTAAAAAATCTTTTTTATGGCAACACTATGCGAATCGTAAAATGCTGGTGAGAGATTTCCTGCGCCCTTAATTTATCTCACTTCGGTGTTGGGAACTGTGTTTTCAATATTTATAAATTCGTATTTAAATAGTAAGTGAAATTCTTTTTACAGTAAAAGAAGTTTTTCTTAGATGCGAACATTGGTTCGACTGGCACTAAGGCTGAGTGCACATTGTAGTCGCAATAGTTTTAAGATGAACGATAGCCTGTTTTGTCGTTGATATGGGCGCCGGCATAGATACACAAGGCGTACCTAAGTAAATACACAATGACCATGTGAGGTAGAATTTGATGAAGACTCGCCAAGATTAGTTCCACCGTCTCACTTATTCCCACCGTCATAACGTGCTCGTCAGGTTTTGTCCATGGGAATAGCCTTTGGGTCCTCGAGCCCTTTATATAAACCAACCTTTAATATCACTCCCTCTAATGGACTGATTATTGACTTTATTTAAGCATCATAAAACACGCTTGCTTGTTTGCCTTCCAACCACACAAAAAGCAAAAAAGCAGGTGTTCTGACTTTAGTATTGTTACAAATTATTACAGCAGTCAATAGTTTTTCACTAAAAGCCAGGTTATAAAAGCAGCTTATTTAACGACAATAGTAATATTTCTCCCTTATTCCAAGTTTTCTTTTAAGTGTAGGGTATATAAGTATTTGGCTAGGTGCCAGTAACGAGCCATACCTGTACGTAGTGCCAATTTTCGCGAAACCTACCTCGGTTATCCACTAACGCTTGCGAGAATTGGCTTTAAGTTTTGTCATTATTGACAGTGTATTTATTTTTTTGTTTTATGGTAAGAGTTAAGACTAATAAAGACGCTGATAAGTGAAAGTAAATACGACATCACATATGCTTTAGCCTTTTACATGAGTAACGACCACTCTTTTTTATTATTTATTTGATAATTTTATTAGAATTTGATATCTTGGTGGCAATTAATTAAACTTGACTAATGGTAGATGTTCATGCTAATTTTGTATCGCACTCACTGAACTCTTTTATTATCGCTATCTTTTTTCAACAAACGTAATAACAAGAGACAAAAAACTTTTAGTGCTGTCAGATTAGGCTGTACACGACAGTTAGACGTTTTTATTTTAGATTAAAAACATCACAATATCACATCTCCAAACTAATCTGACATTTCTTAAATGTTCCATCTCTCTTGTTTTTCTTCCATTTAAAAAAAAAGTAGCATGTATCTGAAATAAATTTAGTTCGTGCCAAAAAAATAGATGTCTGTGTATTAGTATTTTAGACTATGTTACTATGGTGAAGTAATAAATTTACTTTCAACTTAGTTATATTTTATTGTGTTTGTTTGCAGGTAAGTTGCTGTATATGTACAAAAAGACAAATCTAGTGGTAAGCTTTACAATGATGCTTTTACTTACCTAGTTTATGCATGTATATAAACTTTATAAATATACGATAGTCATTCTATTACACGGCTAAGTTACCGAAGCTAAATTAACAGATTTTAATGAAATTCGGATTTGAGACGACCCGGAGACAAACATAGTTTAAATTGAAATTGCTACATATAGTTATTTCATTCCGGAGAAAATACATAGTTCGGCATTTAACCAACTACCCAAAATTAATCTCCAAAAAGTGTGATTCCGTTTCACAAAACCTTCCCCTGGCCTATAAAATCATTATCAATAATGTATATTATTATTTGTCATTTCAAATAAATGAAAAAGAAAATTTTATTTTTCAGACCGTTCGCGTCCTTTAGTTTATAAAATCCCTTATCAATAATGTAAATTATTATTTGTCATTTCAAATAAATGAAAAAGAAACTTACATTTTTCAGACCGTTCGCGTCCTTTAGTTTATAAAATCCCTTATCAATAGTTAACTTTTTAAATAAATTAAAAATAAATACCTAAATTATAAAATTTTCCGGCGTCTATAAAAGCCCTTATCAAAAACTAACGATTTACCTTTTAAATAATTTTAAAACAAAACACATTTTTCAAACCTTCCCTTTGGTCTATAAATCCCTTATCAATAATATACTACTAACTTTTGTGGCGATAAGCTTCTAAGCCGTAAATAAAATTTCTTTAGTTCGTGAATAGAAAGGATAAAAAGATTTAACGTTGTATTATCGGCAAGGACATTAATTTTCTGCCTACTCAAATATAGCTAGGGGACAAGTCACAAGAGACGCGTTTAATAGCAGCAAGATAATAATCGGTCATATGACGGACCATTTGTCTTAGTGCTATGAGTATGTGGGACAATGTAGCTGAAATTTCATCGAGATAACTTAGACTATTTTAGCCAGATTTAGGAGTGATAAAAACGTTAGGTTTTTAGGGATGTTTATGTTTTCCTAGCTAACCTTTAAAAAAAGCTATCTGCATATTGATTCACTACATATAAATGTATTATGTGCACAAAATATCCATCTATTATATGACATATTTAATGTTACTCAAAATCGCTATAGCTCCTGACTAAACACTCAACTTTACTTTCAGAGCAAATTAACCGCTGTTACTTGTCTTACACGTATATACAATCATCCATAAAAAAATTAAATAGCCCCTGACAAAACCTATTTGTAAATTGTAGCTAATAAAAATCTACTTCATGACAGCTGTCACAAAAACCCTTTTCGAAATTGGTCCATTAGGAGCTATGACGCGACAGACAGAGATACACCTCTCTTCTGTCGGAAGCTAAAAAATGTGTATGTATGTAAAAATAACAACTTGAGTTATTTTTGCTCCTCTTTTTTTACTAATAAGAATCTTTACTGGCTATTTCTGCTTTCAAAAGATCTGCACGCATGTTTGATGCACATAAAATCGCTAACACTTCTGACTTGACACAGAACATTTTCGCAAAGTCTAGTCACATTAAAAACTTTAATTTTATTCAAGATTGGAAGTTTGAATCGGATTTTTATCATTTTCTACCGTTCTCGATTACAAGTTTAAGACAGCGGTCGGCAACCCGCGGCCCGCCGACGTCTTACTTGCGGTCCGCGAAAGTTTTGTTGATAAGTTATAAATATCAAAATAAAAGCGTGAACGCTCTGCGGTTGACCGTATAATATAAGGCGTATAGTGTGAATTCAGCCTTAGAACGCGCTTCTCTGTGTCATTTTCATTTTTTCTATGAGATATGACCAATTATAAGTAGGTACAATACATTTGGCTTCTAGGGGTTAATATCAGAAGTTTGGCCCACCATTAGTTTATTTTGCCGCCTTGTGGACCTTGCCCACCAAAAGTTTGCCGACCGCTGGTTTAAGAAATCGAGATTTAATAGTAAACCTGCAGATTTCAAGACGGTCAACATAATGTTAAAAAAAACAATTTTTTTCTATGTTTGATACCCGATTACTAGGTCATTGCGAGTGGATTTTAATGTTTTTTAAAAACGTTGGTCATGATTTGGAGTTGGTCCTATATACGTGTTCAAGATTCAATAAGTAGTTTCGGGGTTCATGCACAAGTTTTTGTAAAATTATATGACACGGTAAGTTTAATTGAGCTTTAATTTTTCTAATTTTAAGATATCTGCACATGTTTAAGTCATATTACATATGTGTTACAAATCGCTACAGCTTGTGATTTAACCCTCGACACACAATATTTCCACACAGTCACGTTCAGGACAGATCTCCAGCTCCTTGCTTAACTTGTCTTTAACATATTAAATATTGGAAACATTTGCGAAAAACGCCGTGTAACTCCATTCGACGAAACTACGGGAACCTTGAAAGGATTTGCCGTTATTTGGATTTATTTGAATATAATTTACTTTCCTTCTCTTTAAGATTTACGAATATTCAATATGTGAAATCGTATTTCAGTCGCTATTGCTGCTATGACATGAAAAGGCTTGGCTTTTCGGATATAGTTGATATGTACGAAATAGGTGTAAGAGTCTTTCCACGACGTGTTAAGTGACTTGCATTAAGCATTTAAACACTCAAACCCAGACATCCAACCATGAATGTGCGTTAGACAAATGTCCATCGCAGATAGAAGTCTTATAGAACATTGGTGGCCAGGGGAAAATACAATACAATAACTCTTTAATGTGCACCAAATACAGAGAAATTACAAATACATCAAATAAAACTTAAACTAAAAGATACACAAAGGCGGCCTTATCGCCAAGTCAGCGATCTCTTCCAGGCAACCCTCGAGTATGGAACAAGATTTAACGGAATACTTAATGTAATGGTGCTCTTAAAAATATAAAAATGCATATAATACTAGACAAAATAAATCATTCTAAAAGCAGAAGCCTGTTTTAATTACAGGTAGAATTTAGAACAAGTATTCATAATAATAAGTATAATAAGGTTAGCGCACGAGGTTACTGACATGTGGGATGTTGACTCAACAATAATTGTCCCGATAGTCGTGTCAGTAAACGGTCTAATAGCGAAAAGTCTCGACCAACATCTTAAGAGACTCGCTCTACAACCCGGGCCGAATTCAGAAGGCAGCAATTTTGGGGACGGCACTCATTGTGCGGAGATTCCTCACTCTGTCGCCCTGACCACTGACGGTTTAGTTGTAAGACCACCGTTTTTGGTAACCTGTTTTTTATGTTTATATTTTTAATAATTTTTTTTTTATATTAAATATATAGACGTAGAAAATAAGAGACATTGCAAATAAATGAGTATAATAATATAATATTATAAGTATTAATAATAAGTATTTATAATACAGACTCTCTTCTACCAAAACTATCATATAATACGAAGATAATTTGCAAAATGTTAAACAAAAATAATAACAGATGAACGTAGCAATCCAGCGGTCGAATCTTAAACCAGCCAATTTCATCAGCCGTCATTGCAACTGTCGCCTAATCCATATTCAAGTAGTGACGTAACGGAAAGGGAATATGGAGGAATGAAATTTCAGCCCTCAGGGTTCATATTTAACCTCAAGCAATTTAGCTTATCCTGATACGGCGCAATTACCATTTCAAACTGTCTGTCGACCTCAGCTTCACTTGCTTTCTAAAATTAGTTATTCCTGCTAATTCTTTGCATTATATTCCTGCCAAACGTCTGTATTCAAGATTGTCGTGTTCCAGTGGGACACACAACTTACATTAGAAATACGCCAATTCCAATGAAAATGCAGTACCTATCTAAGGAAATATTATTAATAATAGTAGTAGTATCTTCACGCCCATATTCTTGGAGAGGTAGGCAGCGACACAACCAGTCCCACAATGTGATGTTGTCAAGCCTGTCGCTAACCAGTAACATGTCCAATCCCGGCAACGATATTTTTATTAAAAAATTAAAATACGGGTTTTCTATTTTTTGTTGCTCGACCCGGGAATTGAACCGGGCTTCTCAAGAAGCCAAGTCCGACGCCGGTTTTATAGTTTTTTATTGGCATTTGACTTTTTATTATTTATTTAAAATTTATGCACTTTAGTGTGGAAATGTGGACTTACTGCTATTTATTTAAAAGAATATTTAAATGGGATAGAAAAAAATATTAACTTAACACATTTAACCTAAACTTATGCGTAGATGACAGTTTAAAAAAAGCTGTAGCTTGTGCGTTTACCAACCTTTTTGGTACCAAGGTTTTTGATGTAAGTTAGTGGACGGGCTACCCTAACCTCGAAACCTTAATACAAAAAGAACTTGCGTTATATAGGAATACGTGAGACGGTGGTACTAACTGTTCACCATCTAATTGACTCCACTAGTGGAATACTCAAACCATAATCAAATAAAGACAAGAAAACTGGATCATTAGCGACTTATACTAGTCGAAATTAATATTTTTTACAATAAGACCTAATGCGAATAGCGTCAATTGCATAAAGGACGTAAGTACTACGATTTAAATTTTGCGCTTCGGCATTACACTTTTTACTCTATTTAAACTTAATACTTTTATTTTTAAATTGGCTGACCTAATCTAAATTTAAGCGAAATTATTAATTATGTAATAACAACTCTATATAGATATCTTTAATATACATTCAGATTTCCGAAGCTTTACGAATATAGCCAAAACGCATAATTTAAATAGTACTACTATAGCTTATCTAGTAAGGTAACGTTCCACGAGCTAGCGATTAAGTCCTCACATCCCTACATAACTTCTGTTTTTACATAAGTACATCAAAAGTACCTATTATATGTATATTTATATCGTGGTATTTAGCTGACTATTGTACGAATTCAAACCAAACTTTGCACGTAAGCAATACAAAGGACGACCTATCTCGTAGATTTTTATCAGCTGTCCCATTTGAGTAAAAGGGTATGCTGCGGGTTTCCAAGGGTGAATATTCGTTTTAAGTGCTGAATGCTACGCCTATTATTATACGGGAGTAACGTAATCTTATTTCACTTTAGGACAATATGTCATCAACCTGGAAATTGCAGATTCTATGTATTACTTGGTCAGAGGCGTTGCTGGGTTGATTATCTTATACGAAATATATGTAAAGATAACTATGACGTCATAAACCTGTAGCTTACAAATACTGAGTTCTGATTGGTTGGGTTGTTTGGTTAATGACGTCACTACTATCTTTAACACAAATCAACAATAGGTACTCCAATGGAAGTGGTTGCGTAACTGCAAAACTTGTTCATCAATTTAAGATATCTCCGTTTATACTTGATTGAAAGATTAATGTGTAGTGGACGTGATCACTACTGAACCGGTTTTGATCTAATTTCGCAATATATATATGTCCAACTAGCTGTGGCCCGCGTGATTAATGTTCCCACAGGAAAATTTTTACGGGATAAAAACTATCATATGTGTTAATTAAAGTTAATCATATCATCTATGTGCATGCCAAATTTCGTGAATATCGGTTCAGCAGTTTTTGCGTGTAGCAGTAACAAACAAACTAACATACATACGAACTGTCGCATTTATAATAGTAGTAGGATTTAAAAAAGATGTCAGAGTTTTATTGTGCGTAGTACAGTTAGTATATACATTTAAATTAGTCTTTATAGTAACAGATTACATTTACATAATATTCATACATAAAGGGAAATACGCTAACGGATTAGTATATCACCCTTGCACCCTTTATAATATACACTTCCCTTTCGAATAAGGGCACCAAACAAATGGTGTGAAAGGGATGTCCGAGGCTTATCAACAATGGAATTGGTTTCGTTGGTCACCCTTCACAATTTCACCCTATTCACCGACACGTGTCTGTTTAAGGGACTATACCAATGAGATGTGCCAGAAACGTATTTTAAACTTTGTTGTTTGTTAGCTGTACATTAAATAGAATATATTTGCAATCTAAGGTGAGAAAGCATAATAACTCCATCTTAGGAGTTCTTATGCTTATCAGGTATACTTACAAATGTGAAACACTTCAGTAGCAAACACTGATGTCAACAGATTAACTAGCAATCGCACAAAACTCCAGCACTCAAATCTGTTACTTAAAGTATAGTAAATATACATGTTATATTTTATTTTATTTAAAATTTATATAATGAATTATAGCAATAGAGGGAAAGACATGGACAATTTTGTGAAATCCCTTGCATCAAAGACGACGTTATAGTAAATTCAAATGGATGTCCATCATGTTTTCAACTAAAAAATTGTTTTTCTATTTTCGAAATATAGTTTAGATAG
>NJDC01058200.1:108170-140124 GCA_002245475.1 Calephelis virginiensis | reverse complement strand
ACATCATAATATCAAATTTTTGTATTATTAAGAAGTTTAGACATTACTTATTAAACTCAAATGTAAATAAACTACGAGTATAATATAATTTGACATTATATTATAACTCGATCAACACAACAACAACATTTATTACAAAATCTGTTCTCAAATGAGTTTGTTGAATTATATTGACAAATAGAATAATATTAAGGAAGAAGTATAGCTGAAACAGATATTTGTCTGAGTTAGTTTGAATACAAAGTTTCAAAACCATAACCTTCCTTCGACTTCTGGGTAAAAATGAAAAGTAGGTATCACAGGTGACAAATGTCGGCCATGCGTGGTCGTCAGCCACTCCCGTGATATCAAGTTACTATCGATTCCTGGGTAATGGATGGACAGGGTTGTCAATTTTAGATACTAAAACAAATATGAGAAATGAATGAATGAAAGTTTTGCACCAAAAATACACTCTGTTACTTAGCAAAATTTACAACCATGAACTTCTTCATCATACTTAAAATTTTGCCATTTAGTAGCTGAGCTGGATACTTCGTCTGCGTGGCATAAAAAAGTTAGTATGTTTAGTAAATTTCGATATTTCTTAAGTAAAAGAAGCCTAAGTTACTGTTTATTACATGTCAGTAAAAGTCAATATAAGGCCAGCAATTTCGGAGATTAACCGGTACAGAGAGATAAAAATTCAAAAAAATATATTTTTGCATATGTATATGTATAGGTATTTGTATATAGATAGTATAGGTCTTATCTCTTTGGAACGATCTCTGCCAGACAATATATTTTTTGGCTTAGAATTAGGATTGAAAAAATTCCATAAAGACTCGAAACGCAGCAACACGTATTAATTAAATAAACAGTAGGTACATATTTCATGCACAACAAAACTTATTAGATGTTTTTATACAAAACCACATATCACCGATCCTGTAGATTTTTTAGTATTTTGATAGACACGTCACCTGTACCTCTTGCATGGTGAAATTAACTTTTTTTTTTGATTTTCATTTGAATTTTAAGAACACATAAACATATTTCTTTATTTTTTTGATAGTTGGCAACCCTAATAAATATGTCACCTCATATAAATATTTAGTAGTAGCCGGTGGCAATTTGGAAATTGATTTTGTTCGTCAATATTGAAATAGTTTGTAACGGTAGCTTTAATGTCAATCCTATTAGTGGTGCCGATGGTTTTCGTGGTACTTTCCTATTCTAACAAATTTATACTATTTTTTAATATTTCTTTAGAAAACAAACCATTTATTTGATTCTTCTTGTTTTGCTCTTTATGTTGATGTCGTGCTTATCTTCCACTATAATTACAATACGTAATTAATAATATATAAAATAATAGTAATTTTTGTAAATGTAATAAACTATTGTAAATTAGATTTATAAGAAAAAAGACAAGCCCGCTGAGTTTCTTTCGCCGGATCTTCTCAGTGAGTGGCCGCGTTCCGATCCGGTGGTAGTTTGTAGAATTATATAGACACGTTACAAGATTCTTTGTATAGATCTACGTAATAAAAGCTATTTTGAATTTGAAATTTGAATACGATACATATTACAACTGGTTAGAATTGTGACGACTATTCCGGATGGATATCGCCGTGCTAGTCATTGTTGTGATCCATTTTAAGAAGAACAATAAAAAAGAACTTACACAAGAAGCCTTATATTACAACCTCAGGTTGGCAATTTTTCGTATCTATAGTAAGTATCTTCACGCCCATATCTCTGAAGGGGTAGGTAGAGGCACAACCAGGGTACCCACGACTAACCGAAGACCCTAAGTCCATCTAGCATTTAGAAAGTAGAAGTTCATTTTATCATGAATACTAGAAAAATTACTTTAGATAATTAGTTACTATGATTTTGTCTAAAAGCATATACTCACGCGAGACCCGAGATAGTATTTTATATCCGTATAATATCTACAACGCCCTTAGAGTGACGAATGGTACCTACGCGAAGTAAAGTATTTGCCAACCTCAGAACATAGCTTTTGTATAGAGCGCTCGCACTATCAGATACTATTGAACTCTAACCGTTTTATTCTAAACATGACTACACTATTCCAAATTTTACGTTGACATTGTAGACACTATTACCATGTAATAAAAACAATCATGTCAACTTAAATCTTAAAGTACTTTAGTCAATATTCTCAAGACGTTTAATATTACGACCGCCTCGCTAGTCTTGAGATAGGCGTAGTAGGTTAACCCCTTACGAAATTGTATATTCAGGCGACGTGGGTTCATTACTGATGCGGTCAAGCTTTATCCAATCAACTAATATTACTGTTTTTCTGACTGTTTATTAAATTCGTTTGAGTATCTATTAATTATTTCTGTATATTAGTATCATTGACTAACACCCACATCGCTAGGTTAGTAGTATTGATTGAGACTAAATTGTGTCCAGATAAAAAAAAATGTTTTATTATCCATTGACACTAAAGACGGTTGCATTGGTAACATGTGTCTATCCATTTTTGTTGAAAGAGAACATTAGCTCGATATTCTACCCTGCTAAACTACATGACTAACTAGCAATGAAAATAATTTAGTACAGGATTAGATAAGTCCTTGGTACTAATCTGAGCAAGTCATAGCAAAAAAATTTCATTACCTATGTTGTTAGTGAAAATTTCAAACCAACATTCGTCTCTTCCTAGCTACTTGGTCTAAAAATGTTACCCCTATATTATTTAAAAGAGCACAGGACCAACATGGGTAAATGAAACATAACCAATAAACTCTTCAAAGAAAGTTCGATTAACGTTGCGCAAATGTAAAATGCGTGGACTCTATAGTAATATATTCCGTGGTTCGCCCCTTAACGACCCGCGTGAATTATAATAACGGCCGTTCTGTCAGTCTGTTGTATTGTGCCGACTTTTATATGAGACCAAATGGATAGTTCCAGAACAAAAGCTTTTGCGCTGGTAACATTTTAATTATGTAATGTGTGGGATATTTTGTTATGAAGGGTAAAATGAAGGCACTACTTACTAAAATGATTTAAAAATGAATGTCAATGTTTTTTTTGTGTTTATAAAAAAATGAACTTTAGATTTTTATAGAAATCAGCTTAGTGTAGTGTCGTCAATGTTAATTTCCTTTTTATGAGATACAAACAAACACATGGCTCTCTTGATGATAAGTGACAACGGTGTCTTATAGACATCATAGGTGTTTTAGATGCGTTTCTTGAGGCCAGGATGTTAGGCAGTGCGTAAATGTGACGTACCGCATACTGTCAGGATATCCGTCTGAATTTTCCTTCATATTATATAGCTTACTGCGAGACTTATATAAAACACTTCGTCCTTTATCCCAACGTAATCGGCCAACCGATAATCAATGTACACCCCAAGCGTCACGCGAAACATGGCAACTGCATACAATGTCATAAAAGCTACTGTAATAATAATGTATAATTTAGTGAAAGCGGCGCGTGCTGTATTATGTTTAAAGCTGGGGGACAGACAGCTGCGTGGTCTCACAGCTGCCAACCCTAACACACTCCACTACACTTAGGCTAGCGACACACCGTGCGAGAGAAACGCAACCGCGCTTTCGCGTTTAACGTATCCTTTTCACAGCTGATATTGATAACTAAGACTTTAGATTATATATATATATATACATAAGATTATCTCAGTCAGTACTAGACTCTTTGTAGATAATATTTTTAACAATCTGTTCGTTAGACGCGCCCTAACGTCTGTGCTCCCCATTGCAATGATCACATTTGAAAAGCAGGATAATCGGTAATTGCTCACGCAGGAGTTCCAAAACATCATTATTACTATCTTTGGTGTGTGATATGTTCGGTGGGATCGCAACATTGGAAATATGTTGTCACTGATCAATTAACATACCAAGTGGTATTGTCCAGCATAGCTTCTTTTTATAGCCGTCATGACGTTATTTGCTTTTGTCTGATCTGCATGTCCAGTGTGGACGGACGTTAGGGTAAGCATTGGATTCATTTACGTAATCAGTAGTAGTAGAGGTTAACATCAGGTTGGCAATGCAGTATCTTTTGCGTCTATAGGTGACCTATATTTAATATCACTTGCAAATTGATCTCCTTGATCACATATTACAAAAAAAAATCTGTTACGAGTACCGTATGCCGCTCCAGATATATTTCCTGTACTCCGAGGAGTAGCAAAAGACATAGGATGTGGAATGTTGTGGATAATACAAAAAAAATTAAGTTTGTTATATTTCTACAACAATAGTGCGCTTCCCTAGTGTCGACTATACTTAACGCGTGATTAATATGGGGTTGTTAATGTGTGTAGCTTATTCTGATAGATTCGGTCACGCACACGATTAAACACGCTTGGGGATTGGTTGGGATGAAGACAGATACTGAATTTGTTCAAGAGTAATGTGTACGTCAAATTCAATGTACAAAGTTCTTTACCTCTGTTTTGCGTGAGTGGGATTTTTATTTCTCACTATTTGAGTTCTTGAATCTGCAGTTCAGTTTAGTTGGCAATGCAAGTACAGACAAATACTTACTTAAAATGTTCAGTGCTAGCAGTTTTCTGAGACTTCGTTCAGAATCTCACTATAACATTTGTGGTTTAAAGGTGGTAACATATAAATATGTATAAGATCCAAATTATAGGTTTTGAAATATAGTTAATAATGAATGTGTTAGTATGAATCGAATTAGGTTTTTGCAGCTCTAATGCACTCAAATGATTAATGGGTCGTAATGATTAAAGTTTAGAAGACTAAATGTCTATTAACTAGTAATGTTAATTATTTTAGTACTAGCATATAATGCCAAATACCTAAGCATTCGAGATATTTTCCCCGCATTGGTGTTTCTCCTGTGTAAAATAGACAAACTGCGTTCCTGCCAAGCAGGTCGTGAGAGGCAAGCAAATAAATGGCCATTATCAACATGACCACTTGTGGTAGGATGCCGTGCTGCCATTGGTAGGGGTGAGGATCCACCGCCGTACCAATTCCTGCTGCTATAATGACAGTGTCATGTTCTGATCCCGAAGGTAGGGTAGCCGGTACACTAGCACAATTGGCCTTACACCTCGGCCACAAGACAGCGACGCACCTACAACATCTATGGTGTCCATAGACCAACTATCTCTTACCAACAGGAGAGCTGTGTACTTGTGCGATATCTTATCACATAAAAAAGTAAAGCCTCTTGTATAAGAAATATTGAATTGGAGTGGGCTATTCTGAGTAATAACGGTATTTTGTTGTTTGATTGCTTACAAATATAATCTCTTTTTTATTTGTTTTTCCTATTTAATATTAAGCTGCTTACACATTAACGTTTTGTATCTAAATATTTACTGAATCAAGTTTTTCTGTATTTTTATTATCGAATTCATGTGTTGTTTGTACTAGGATTACATAAGTTAGCCAGCTATTAAAAATATTCAGGTGCGAGCACCTAATGGCGGTCCGGTAGGGGTGTCGATAAGATTTTTGTTTTTACTTGTTGAATGCTGATGAACGATAACCGATGATTGATTGAGCACGTTGCCGATAGATTTCCACAAAGCCTTGATATTTCTTTGTACATTTCGTTATTGTGTCGGCAAATCAATTCGGAAATCCCCCTTATCGATATTCTTACGATCGTTCGGATTTTTGTTTCATTCCGCTTACAATAGACGGGATTCGTTTAACCTTTTCGTGTCGGAAGTTTTGTGTCAAGTGTTGTTTTGTATTGTTTGTATCACGTAGGGTTGCGAATTCGTATCGCGTTATACGATTTGTCGATTTAATCGATTTTGCACCTTTACGTGTATTGAATTTAGAAACAAAATTACTGACAATAATAAGGTATTCTTCTTAGACTTAAAATTTTTTTCACACTTGCAAAAGACCTGGTTAATCGGTTAAGAAGTCGTAACATCAGAACTAAACTAAATAAATAGACGAAGTACAACCAGGGTGCTCACAATTAGCTGTATTCACTACTTAGGCCCATCCCATCTATCCCCATGTTGGCACTTAGCCTACGCCGGGCAATTCAGTTTCTTATCAAGTGTATGCCTGAAGTGGCAGGGAGAGGCACAATCCTGGCACCCACGATTAGCTGACATCCCACAAAGTAATAGGTAGAAAGTCAATCGCCAACTGGGGCATATATTCAAGGTTTTTTATTACAAAATTTAAAAATAACATTTCGATTATGTTGCCCACCTCAGGCCTCGAACTCGAGACCTTATTAAATCACGTAAAACACCTGAGCACTATACCACAAAGGAGATTGTTTTAGTATAATGTGTAAAAGAACTTTTTAGTGCCATGCCCAAAAATCGAACCCGAGACCTCATGTAGGTAGTCTAATGTTAGGTATTGTTATAATCTGTATTCTGCAACACCAATAACTTGAATCTTAAATTAGGTACTAATTTTAGAGATCATCGGTTACAAAACATTTTCAAAACATATTCTTCTAAAAACCAGAAACAACATCACTATTTAAAATTTGAGAACATTTTAAGATTTTCACCGCAAATTATAATTCCAAGGCCCACTATCAATATTGAACCTAGAATTATTAGAAGATATTAACTCGCTTAATTTATTTGAAAATCGTATCGAAGTTTAACCAATTCTAAAATCGATTTAATCAAATACTGAAAGTTCGTCGGAATCGATTAACTTTTTCATTACAAGTTGGTGTTGGAACAGTGGCTGAATTGATACGACGATTTATTTAATAAAATATTTTGGTTGGGGTGATACGCCATCTTTGAGAATATAATATATTTATTTATAATATTTTTTGTGGAGTTTTAGTGCCATCGTGAATGAAGATGGTCATAATTCTTTTATTATTATCGAATTTCGTGTTTATATTGAGTGAAATTGGTTAATTTAAGTGGGAATTAGATTAATTTTGTTCAGTGAATTCCATCTTCAATTCCAATTTTCCATCGTCGGCGCTTGGTAAAACTTCCAAATATTCATATTTTTAAAGAAAGAAACACTTGTACTGTTTTACTTATCACTTATAATTTATTACTTTGTAATTAGTAGCCTACCGTTTTCGCTTATACAGTATCATCAGGGCTAAAACTTAAAGTTTAAGTTTAAAAAGAAAGTTAAGTTTATTACTTTGTAATTAGTAGCCTACCGGTTTCGCTTATACAGCTACTATATAGGCTACTAATTACAAAGTAATGAATTATAAGTGATAAGTAAAACAGTACAAGTGTTTCTTTCTTTAAAAACACAAATGAAGTAATTATGAAGAAATTAGTGCATCATTTATTTCCTCCCTGCCGTCAAATCTCCTAGATGACATGACTTTGTACATAGTGACTAATGACAGTATAAGAATTAACTAACTTGACATTGGCAAAGTAGTCGTGAAAAACGATCGAAAGCCATATTTATAAAAGAAGAAGAATATTTTTTGTATTGACTGGACTATGACGGTTGGATAAATTGTTTTTATTATTTTTAATAACCTATAAATGTTGATTGACAAATTATGTAATTTCTGTTTATATTGTTGCAGGTAAGTGTAGAGCAAACAGACACACAAATATAGGGTGGTGAGTTCCTGAAGTTGGATATCCAACTTACAAAATAGTCAAAACTAAGCAACTCAAAAAGTAATAAAATTTGTTTCACCTCATTGTTAGATCGAAGAGTATATTAGAATAATAATAATAATAATAAAAGTTTATTTAGAAACGTTACAATATTTTGAGATTGCAGTACGATAATAACTACATTAGTCAAAAGACTGTGTTGTAGTCATTAACGCTCACCTCCATGATATACAAAAGACGTCTCTACAATAAATACTTAAAAATAAATCGTAATATATAAAAGAAAGTCGTGTTAGTTACGCTATTTATAACTCAAGAAAGGCTCAACCGATTTGAATGAAACTTAATGGGAAGGTAGCTTAAAAACAGGGGACGGACATGGGATACTTTTTTTATTCTGTTCGACTGCGAGGAAACTAGGAAAAATTATTAGATTCTCATACCTATAAACTGAACGGGTGGCATGAAGTTCGCCGGAAGTAGTATGTAATAAATCTTGGTCACATCCAAAAACCCTTTAGTCAAACATAAACGAACAACGAATAGTGACAGAATCTTTTTTTTATGTTATTGGAAGGCGAACAAGCAGATGGATTTCCTTATGGTAAGACATTCACGCCGCCTAGACACACCAAAGGTGGTAATGGTGCGTTGCCAACCTGAGACATGGGATACATGGGATGTTAGGCCTCGAGCAAAAGTAAATTTACCGGCTACCTTACCCTCCAAACCGCAACACGTCATAACGTTATGGCGACAGGAATAGGTAAGGCGGTGGTGCCAATCCGGTTAAGTCGCTGTGAAACTCTACCACCTAGTCAGATATCACGGTGTTAGCTGACGGTAAGCCTATGCTCGCCTTTTACGAACTGCCTGGCAGGAAGGCAGATGGTCTATTCTGCAAAGGAGCCCGGAGCAACACGGGGAAAACTTAATACTGACACGATGGTAAAACTGCTTTAAATACGTCGTTATTTTGACGGTCTGAAAAACTATTACCCCAAAGTGATTAGTTTCGTATCAGACCGTAATTCCAAATAACACCATTCATTTATTAGGTTCATGTATGATTGCGCCTGCTTTCAGCTTTATGATGTGGCATACCGTATAAACATGAATCGCGATTCGGGTTTTAAAGCCAAGGGTGGAAACGATTTATACCACTATAAAATAGTTCGAAGGCCTATCACGAAGTTATTCGATTGTACTATATTCGATTCAATGTCACTCCGAAACTAGCTCTTTGTATATGAAACCCAAAATCTTATTTTTAAAAACAAGGTTATATTGTCTTCACACTTAAGCCAAACGTAGATGCTGTTTAAATAATAAAAACTGAAATCTACATTGAGAAGTCTACCTTGGGTTTGCAACGCGCAATTAATATTTTGGTGTCGATAAAGGACGTGCATTACTGGCTTCTGAGAAGTAGTCTGCGTTTACCATGATAATAATATAAACCTTTCTTGAATTTATGATATAAAGTTGCGATCAACGAGCTAATTTCTGAGAACTAATTTGGATACCAAAAATGTTGAAATAAATCTTACTAAAGCGTATATAACATCATCACATCCTGTTTTGAAATTCTATTTGCAAATAATTTTAATTTGATCACCAGTAAAAAGTAAGAGAGTAATTATTACAGCTATGAACAAATTTTTAAACTAAAAGTAAATTGATAATTAAAATCTAAATATAATATTTGTTATCGACTCTATTCTGGACTACGAATTTTATTAGTGGGATAGTTCATGCTAGGCTTTTTGCTTACAACAGAATAAGGGTTACCAATTTGTAAAAGGCTGTGATTTAATAGGTTATAATAAAATTTATTGAGCTATATACTGGGGTCAGTCTCAAATGGAACTTAATTAATCCGACGATTTTATTAATTTTATTACCTCATTCTATGGCACTTTAGTCACAAATCTTTATTTTTAGTATAAGATTTTATGGTCTACATTATTTTATAACATGTTTTATTTTCGTCAACTTTTGCCTTTAATTAAAGGGGTTCGCCGTGTCTTCGTTTCGATATTAAAAGACGGCGCCACGATCTGAAATAGATATTTTTGTCGTGTTGTCTCTTATTTGTATTCACGATATACTTTCAGTTATTTATATTATACATTTTTGATATGGCATTGAATCATTGCGTGTCAAAACATGTATAATGATGGTTATAATGTCTAATACATATCTAAAAAAGTATCTTTACACCCATATCACCAAAAGGGTAGACAGAGGCACCTAGAGGCAACCTACGACTAGACGACTAAGTCCCAATGTTTATAATATTTTTTATGATTATTTGCTAATAAGTAATAATGAGTTACCTACCAATTTTTTTAAAACAAATTTTAGAAAGGTATTCAAGTAATAGATACTTGCTTCGGTACTGCTGTGGTATATACCCACACACACAGGCCTAATTGCAGATAGCTTAATAAAACTCGGAGTAAGAAAGAGCCTTCTCTTGAGAAGGCTCTTCCTTATCGTATAGAGCAATAACACGAACTCTACATAAGTTTTCTTTGTACCAAGTCATCCCCAGGAAGTCATCTATGAACAAGGAGGGACTCGCAAAATGGCATTAGTTATAGACCGTTAGAAAAGCCTCAGGCATGCCCACTTCATACAAACATACATATCTTCAAGCCAAGTCCCTTACGGGGTAGGCAGAGAGTATCGATTGCCAGACCCCACGATCCTGACAAACCTGTCTGGCTTCCTTTACATTCATTACCCTTTTCACACAAACACACCGGTTCCGGAGACTCTTGATACCACCCTCGCATTGTATATCTGCTTATATTTCATCTGTCATTCTTTCCACATGACCGAACCAGCGAAGTCGCATTTTGACACCAACACTTTCTTTCAATCCCACTCTTTCTCGGATCTCAATGCTACGAATGCGGTCAGCGAGCGTTACACTACAGATTTGCCGTAGCGCTCTCATTTCATTTATAAAAAACTTGTCTAGTAATTAATGTCACAGAAACACACTTGAAAACTTTCGGCCAAGTTGTCGACGCGTGTACATGTAATCAAAAAAAAAACCTTTATCATTTTATCGGCTTTATAAAAGTTTGAAACAACTCCGTCGACAATCCGATTTGGGCTCGAATTAATTACGCTTCAAGTTTTTTCTTGTGCTTGATTTTTGTTTTATTCTTTCGTATGTTCATAGCGATTTTCTTTCCCACAGTTTTTTAATATGACAGATTATCAAAAAGCGACATTACCCTCAATTTTGGTCTTGGATTCCTTTTATATTTTAATTCAAATTACGAGATTGCACAAAATTACTCTCTAAATAGCAAACGTCGCTTATAGTTATCGTTGATACTTATGGCCAGTATCTTAACCTATATGCAAGTGTACTTATGATGCATGTATAATAAAAGTTTTATGAGGTTTGGCGCCATCGTGAAAGAAGATAGACGTATTTTTTTCGTAATTAATGAACTTCGTTTTAATTATGAGTAAAATTGGTTAATTTAGGTGGTAATTCGTTCAGTTCGTGTGCACAGGTGAAATAATCATAAAGAAATTAGAGTTTCGTGTATTTCCACGCTGCTGCTAAATCTCTCTAGATGAGCTTGAGTAACGACGCCACTGCTTCACTCAAGACCCTGACAGACTTTGTAAATAGTGACTAATGACTGAAATTAAGACAATTAATACGGAAAACATGGTAGCATCGCCTAACGGCCTTAACCGGCCATAGAGAAGGGCAAATTAACTTTAAAAAAAAATAAGTAATAATACTAAATAATAAAAGTTTTATAATTATGTCAATTCTATTCAAGGCGTATCATTATTTTATTGCATTATATTTGTTACCTTGCATACCCTACTCTTCTCTTTTTGAATTACGTAAGAGTATCCGATTTGGATGAGCTATAACTATCATGTATATTCTATCTATATCACACAGACATGAATTTGTCTCGAAAAGCATTTCGTATGACTTGTTAAGCGAGAATTCTGTATCTGTTCGTTTAATTTACTTTTCAATAGCATTACCGTTAACAAAGCCTTTATATATTGTTTGAAATTGTTTGTTTCGAGTGTTGTTTGTTCTATCTCGTAAATTTGTTTGTTTTATATGTAATTGTTGTATAAACTTTAATTAGGAATTGTTTAACAATGTTCTTGACAGACAGAGGCTGTGTGCATTCTTGCGACACAAAAGTTTCTGCATGTTTGATGTAATTATATTTCTGTGTAGGCGCTCAGAGTAAAACTGTATACGTGAGCAGAATGGTAAGAACGGTTTAATGAAGATCCCTCAGCGGGGCTTCTATGCCAGACTTTTTGTAGATAGGGAAATAATTTTTGAAAATTGTATTTAGCTATTATATAATATTAAAACGTAAGCGATTTTTTTCTTTCTTTTTCATTTTCAAAGCCTGAAAAAAAAATTTGAGAACTGAAATTTGTGTAAGACTAGTGGCCCGTCCCGGCTTCACACGGGTATAAAATATACATATAAACCTTCCTCTTTAAACACTTTATCTGTTCAAAGAACATACATACAAAGGGACATAGGGACAGATGAAGCGACTGTGTAGTGATTGAAATGTATGTCGCGAAGTGTAGCAACCCTTAATTTATTTTTTATTTTTTTTAAACTACTATTTATTTCGTTCCGTTAAACTTTTAACAATTTCATATGTTTGTCAATTACTCTGAAACTCGTGAAATGGCTCAAATTGAAATTACAATTTTTTCTGTAGGTGTACAGGGGCAAGTTAAATTATTTTGTATTATTAAATTGGGACGATAAGTAGTAAACTTGTTAAACGTGACTGCTTGTGCAGGTGCACATCGTTATTAACATCTTTTTTATCAGAAGTTAAATACATCGTAGTTCACAAAATCTACCAAATACTAGAAAATAATAACTGAAATGATATAAATTTAAAAAGAGCTGTACAATAAAATAAAGGCGTATGTTTCTCATAAATTTTAAATGACACAGCTCTGCGACATTTACCGCATCTAGTCGCATTCGGATATACGTGAGAACTAAGTTTTGAATTTTATAACAGGAGTCTGTGTAACGCTGGCAGGGACGACTATAACATTTTAAATGCAGCCTGCGTCCGCTCGTCGCTAGTCGCTATCCATTTTGATATGAATTACTATTAATCCGTCTATACCCATGAGACGGTTTAGAAGGTTTTACTTTCAGTGTACGTTTTACTTGAAACTTTATCCGTATTTTAATAAATATGCCGTGACTAAAGTACTCCAGTTTAATTTTGACATTATTCATGCTATAGGAGACATAATACAGAGTAAAACGGAAAATTCAGACCTTCGAGTACCTAGCTATTTACTACGTAATATTTGAAAATAAGACAGTTCCAGTTGTTATTTAAAAAAAAATCCTTAACATTTTCTGTCTGTTCTGTCTATTTCTGTATGTCTATGTAATCTGTTTGTTCCTCGCTTTGTTCGTTTGTTAGCGCATCTTATTGGATCAAACTAATCAAATATTGATTTCGTTTATTATTGATTAAAAGTTAGTGATACGACTTTAATATGACTAAAAATGTACACTGTTTTTAAAATGCACATGTATTCACACATTTCAAATTTAACAATTTGTCGTTGAATTTTATTGCCAAGTCGCAAATGTGAAATGCACCTGGACGCCCGAGCCATAAAATTTTAAAGGCGGCACCGCTCAGCATCGCAGCTCACCCGGCCTTATCTAAAATATTTATGGCGTGCATTCGAGTAGGTCCGACGTATATGAAGCTACCACGAGACTAATTGTAATATAAGTGTAGTTTATATATGTATATTATAAACAAACTACTCACTTGCTGAAGTCTCGGTCCGACACATAAGAAAGAGATTTACTTATCAGTTTAACCAAAAGTTAACACTAAACTTTTACTTTGTTGTTGTCTATAGAAGATGTTTAATTTTCATGTGTTGTACACACGGCTGCTTGTTATATTTCTACAGTAGATGCGTCAGGTAGGGTAGGAACAGTGGAGCGACAGCATGATGCCTACTTACTTGTGGATTCCATATTTTTTGCTAAAAAAGACATTTTGTTACTTTACTAGTTTTTAAGTTTTTTAGCTATCTTAATCATCGATCCAGTCTTTCATCAACAATCATATTTTATCTTTTCATGTAAGAGTTAAAAATATAATTTAGGCGCTGTAAAACTACATACTACTTCTATTTCAACGATTGTATCGTTGAATTACACAAAATTTAACACTTTCCTGTACTCACCTTGGATTTTAAAAATCGGAAATAACTTAAAAATCGATTCAGAAGTAACGAGGAAATTGATTAACATACATACAAAACATAAATCGATCATAATGCAACTTCCTCCTTTTTTCTTAGCAAGTTAAAAATAAGAATGCATCTTATAAATTTTGTCTAGTGCGCTGGTAGTGCTGAAAACGGAACTATACCCACCACAAAAAACAAATTATATGCGATTGTAACTAAAAGCTAACTCTAGATAGTTATTAGCTATAAAACTCTAAAGGCAGCGGCACTCAGCCGATATAAATCGCAGGTAACACGGCGTTATCTGAAATATTTACGGCTTGCACATACACTCTTTGACGTTATGCTCACTCGAGTGGATCTACTCGTGTAAGGTAGAAGTTCCTCAATATTATTATTGAACTAGCAATTGCTTTCCACTTCTCTCGCGCTGCTATTCTTTCATATAACTTACCTATGTAATATTCTTGCCTCGCGACGTAATTTTCTAGAACCCTAATCTTATAACCATGGGATCACCTGTAAAGTATAGCCTTTCAAACAAAACGTGTATTTTCCTAATTCTTCCACAGACAGCTTTGAGTCCTTAATTGAACATCATTCAATAAAATAAGATCTGACGAATTAAATACCGTCTGCCTTGTTTGTCAGTGGCTCCATCTTTGGGTCAGAAGATATCTGATTAAATAAATTATTTAGAAATTCACGATGCGCAAAAAATGTAACTAGGTTTGTTTTAGTTAATTGTTCCGTGACCTGTCTAAGCAACTGTCGCTGTCTTTTTCTAGCTACTAATTTTTTAAAATCGCCTCTGTGGTCTAGCGGTCCGGGTGTTGGACTTGACTGCATGAGGTCCTGGGTTCGAATCCCGGGTCGGCCAACGTAAAGAAAATTGGATTTTTCAAATTTTCTAATTAAAAAAAAAAATGTTGGTCGAGATTGGAAATGTGCCCGGTTGGCGATAGGCTTGCCACCTATCACATTGTGGGACTTAGTGTCTTCGGCTAGTCGTGGGTGCCTTGGTTGTACCTCTGCCTACCTCTTCGGGGATATGGGCGTGAAGATACTTTTTTTTTTTTTTTTACTAATTTTTTAAATGAAATTAAACAACATCAAAAATTCTTGACGTCGTCTTACGTCTTTTCAGTATTGCTTGTCTTTGCAGCTGACCGGTCTTCCGTTTTTCTCATATCCATATTTTTACGAAAACAGTCGCAAGCCTGCAACGTGCCTAAAACCTAACTATCTAGCTAGGCAGTGAAATGTAGCCATAAAACATTAAAGGCAGCGGCACTCAACCGTTATAAATCGCAGGTAACTCGGCTTTATCTAAAATATTTACGGCTTGCACACGTCCTACATGACGTTACTGTCGCACGACTGCACCGACACTTCTACCCTCACGTTGGTAATAAGTTCAGGTTTATTATGCATTAGCTCCCACGATTTCCTACCTTAAACATTACGTAGAAGTATATCTACTTTTGGTTGATAAATTAATGATGATGATCAGGTTGTATTTGCAATTGGCCGAGACACCACCACCTAACCAGTATTTTTATTTCCTTTACTTATCTCCTACTGAACAAGTTTTGATTAAACTTTGATATTAATTTGAATCTCGAGCCTATTAAGAGTTATAATTTAAACGCAGTAAAACTGCAAAAACCAGACTACAAATTTGGAACATATGTGGTTTTCTCATGAATGCTAATGTAGACCTGGACCAAATTATAACGGGACCACCGCGGGGCTTTCAATTAAAAAAACAATTTTGAAAATCCGTCCACAAACACTGGAATAATCGCGATACATATATACAAAAAAACATACGGGTCGAATTGAGAACCTCCTCCTTTTTTCGTCGGTTGTAAATTCAAGACGAACCGACGTATTTTAATGTACCGCCATATTGTGTCCGTTGTCAAAGTCTGATGTTCAGCGTCATAGCTTCACGATTACAATACAAATGATTAAGCGCTGTATTTTTTTTATAATATTGGAAGGCAAACAAGACATCTATTATGGTAATGGTGCGTTGCCAACCTGAGGCCGGGATGTTAGGCCACGAGGAAAAGTAGGTTTACCGGCTACATTATCCTCCGGATCGGAAAACGTAAACGGCAAGCGCTGACGTTATAGCGTCAGGAATATGTAACGCGGAAGAAATAGTAACACTGCTAATACAAACTCCAACTAATTTTTTAGGAGCAACGTCGCGATGTGATGGTTCTTTTTTAGTCCCCCATAAGTTTTATCAATATCTTACTAGTATTTTTGGGTCATCGCCTCTGTGGTCTAGCGGTTCAGTTGTTGGACTTGACTGCATGAGGTCCCGGGTTCGAATCCCGGGTCGGGAAACAAAAAGGAAATTGGGTTTTTCCAATTTTCTTATAAAAAAAAATGTTGCTCGGGATTGGAAATGTGCCCGGTTGGCGATAGGCTTGCCACCTATCACATTGTGGGACTTAGTGTCTTCGGCTAGTCGTGGGTGCCTTGGTTGTACCTCTGCCTACCTTTTCGGGGATATGGGCGTGAATATACTTTTATCAACATAAACAAATAAACCATGATCACAATAATTATAAAGTTAATACGGGACCATCTCGTAATGATGACCTACCTTTACATAAAAAAATAATCAAAATCGGTTTTGTAATTAGCCGAGTAATCGCATAACAAACGTACAAAATGAAAAATCTTACAGTCGAATTAACAACTCCTCTTTTCTGGAGCTGGTTAAAAATATGTTTTATGCCATTTAAACATTTATAATCGTTGCTAGTCTGATATTACTATTTTCTTAAAAAACTTTCTTATTTTCATGAATTGTATTTGTATTATGCTAAGATAGAGTCGCGCGTTACAGCTATACGGTAGTGAATAATAAATGTGCTACCATTAACAGTAATCAATTCTAGCATTAGCGCTGATCCTCATATATATTATTATTAACAACTCCAGCTTGTCACATCGTGGATACGCAGCTTACTGCTAATCACTGGTGGCGTGATTAATTGAAATTTCAAGGGATTACTCGGATTTATGTGTTAAAAACCATGATTTTCACTAGTACATGAATTTAAAATAAATTAAAAAGTTGAAGACAATCTATACCAAAGCTAAGGTATTTGTAGTTTTATTTATATCTACAACTAGCGGCCCGACCCGGCTTCGCACGGTTTTAAAATGTACATATAAACCTTCCTTTTCAATCACTTTATTTAATAAAAAAAAACCGCATCGAAATCCGTTGCGTAATTTTATAGATTTAAGGATACGAAGGAATATAGGGACAGAGACAGCAACTTTGTTTTATACTATGTAGTGAAGATGTTACAGAAATATTTAAGTAGCTATACTAACATATTTTTTACTGTATTTTGGTGTGCGAATATTTCAATGTTTATTAAAAATATTATATAATTACATATTATGTTTTAAGTTTTAAGCAAATAATAAATACAAACTTATTACGAGCTTAATTATTTATTACCAAAATTCTGAGTTCGCATTAAAAAAAATAACGACTGTAACTATAGTTTTTAATGACGGTGTAAGTGAAAGAGGGTTAAAATATGCAAGATATAATGTAAACTAATTATGTAAAGAAACGTATGCATTTTTTTTCTTTCGTTACTTTTAATAGCTTTTTTGAAATCTTTTTTTGATTTTTTCTGTACTTATACCTGGTGCATTCGCACGCGTAACACGTTATAATTGTTACAGTTAAAAGCAGTTAAATATAACGATCCCTAATATTCCACCAGCACCTGCGACTAAACTTAACCCCCTCCATAACACATCCCAAGTTTCACCAATTCATGACCTAAGTTGTATTAAGTAGGGTCATTCATTATTACGCTATTCTAAGATTACAACTTCGCGTTTAACTTAAGTTTACGACGGCACATGTGGCTTTTATTGTATTTGTTTATTAAAGTCTATTTCCACCACGGCCCCCACCCTTTCGCAGTAGTGCAGTAACTTATTCTCTAGTTATATTAGACTAGCTGCTACCTGCAGCTTCGTCCGCGTTTTTACAGAAACCCGGTGTGCGATCGGGATTAAAAATAGCCTATATGTTAATCCAGGTCACAATCTATCTGTATTCCAAATTTCAGACAAATCCGTTCAGCCATTCGAGCGTGAAAGAGTAACAAACATCCATACATTCATACTTACAAACTTTCGCATTTATAATAATAATAGGATAATGTTACCGTCTTTTATTTACCTGCGTGGTCTATCGGTTCAGTGTTAGTGACTCATTAGGTCCTGGGTTCGATCCCCGCGTCGAATAAAAAAAAATAAAAGGTTTGTATTTTCTAATAAACACAACTTACAACAGCGATATAAATGCAAATTTTTTTAAGAACAGATGGATATTTGTTACTCTTTCTCTCAAAAGCTACTGGAAGGATTTAGATGAATATGTTTTTCACATTAAAATAACTCATAGGCTACAAATTCGTATAAAAATATATACTAGTACGCAAGCGAAGCCGCAAGTGGGAGCTAGTTTCTTAAAGAATGCGAACAAGCAAACTGATTTTGATTTTAGTATAGACATTAAGGAACCAAGCTGAATCTGATCTAATTTTTTTAGTATTTAACCGGTTAAACCGATTGTTATCTAACGTCCTTAACAGGACAGGACAAGACAATAGCGAGTGTTGACATTATGGCAGCATGAAAATGTTAAGCATTAGTGGCCTTCTGAGAGAGTCGTTGCTAAACTTCAGCAAGTCTGACCTTTGTTGAGGACATACACAACATTTTCCCACAAAATAAAATTTCCAATAAAAATTGAAATATCTTTGAAATTTTCAATTTAATGTTCTCATAAATTATCTCGAGGGACCCCTAAACCATATCTGGCCATGTTATATCATTTTTATCGGTCCAAATGTTATAACACGGGTCATTAAACGCACTCATTTAAAAACGTACCGTCAGCGAAGTACGATCCGTAAAGTACGGAGCACTGATTTAAGGGTCAGGATTTTATTTCCTGACTTCAGTTATATTTCTGGAGTTTCATGAACTTTATGTAAGCAAATTGTATATTTGTATAGGACAGCGATACATAAAAGGAATCTATATATTAATACTTGAAGTAAAAACTTTTGATCCCTTTTTACGAAACTGGCGCTGACGGAGGAGCATGAAATTTGGCAAACTTATAGTTTATGTGTAGGAGAAGTGCAGAACGCTAATATTTTTAATGACAATGTTTATAAAGTGCATTAATTCAAAAAATAAAACATTACACGTACCATGCATTTGACATACACTAACAAATACATTGATGATAACGATAAAAGATCACAGATGGCGCACAAACTATAATCATGCAGTTTGAAAACAAAGTAGTTGGTCTTGAGAAATGAAGATGGCGATCTTATTAACAAGATATTAAAATTTATTATGATCGAATTTCGACCAATTGGCGACCTCTAGTTGTATTAAATATCAAAAAAAAATACATTCCAATCATTCCAAAAACATAAATACATTCTGTCCCAAAAATTAATACATTCATATTTAACCTAACCCCTTTACGACCAAGTTCGTTAGTGTCGCAATGGCTTCGACTTTGCCGTACTATTTTTTTAATAGAATCCAAAATAGATGAGTCATCAATTCGTCTGTACGTTTGTCATATTTCCGAAATGGTCCGACAAAGTATGAGTTTTGAGCTATATTACGTAGTAAATTTTTTTGTGTATTCATGAAATTGGGGTCTGTTTTTGCAGTTTTTGTTACCATTTGCACCGCATATACACGCAAAAATAGAGATTTTCTGATCAAAGAAAATATGTCACGGCAAATGTGCTATGCAAACCGAACCCTAACTGCAAGCTTTGAGCAAAGTTTACCGGTTACCTATTCTTTCAAACTGGAACATGATCATATTGAGCATTGATTACTGGGGAAGGAACAAATCATGCAAATACAAAGAAATTAACACTCTTCCGCCATGAGCTGCTAGACAGGAAATTTTTGGAAAGAGTCTGGTAACATTCGGAGTACTACCACTAAATAAGCAAACAAATACAAAAATACTTGTATTTTTTTCTAGCAGGGTTATAGTTAAAAATTACTGAGAACAATCTAACACGTTCACAAATGGACTCAGTAAAATGGAATCAATCTGAAAGCTTTGACAGTTTGGCCCTAGAGACCAGAGGCAACATTTCTGACGTTACTGATATCGAGAACCTGAAGTTACCCAATGGGTTGAGTATTATTTGCCACTTCGTTACAGTTCGCAAATCAATGTGGACATTTGTAGGGTTTATTAAATGGATTGGTCTCTCTTTAAAGCATTTAACATGAATCCAGTTGATTGCTTTTCTTTGAAATCAAAGTTCGGCTCAATTCATTTACTTTCAATCCTCTGTTGTTTATAAATTTTAAAAATTACCAACAAATATTAAACTGTCGCTGACTGATGACAATTGGTATAGGATAAGAAAAGTAGACGGGTTTCCCTATAAAAACAAAAACCATCGCCAATATATACCAAAGTATCTAATATTGGGTTGCCAACCTTGAACCTCTTGCATTTGAAAGTTTAGAGGCTCACAATCTATAGCGTAATACCTGATGGGTAGGAATTGATGTTTACGTGGTATGGAAGAGGAAGAGGTATCAGCAGTTCTGGTGAATTCTTGAAGAACTCTACAGGGTTAAGTAAGACTATAAAAAATATAAATAAATAGTAAATATCCCTGAACAAATCACACAAATTGAATCTAACCCCAAAGTAAGCAAATTATATGCTTAGTCAACGATGCTAATACATACAAATACTTAAATAGATACCAGAATAAATTTAATCAACACCCAGACCCGGGATTGCAGACATCTAAATGTTCATCACACAAATGCCTGCCTCCGCCGGGAATCGAACCCGAGCCTCGCGGTTGGTCGATGTTAGGCGTGTACGCTAGCCACACGACTAACGAGGCGGTCTAATTTAAGAAACTAAACCGCTCCTGTCGTCATAACGTCACTGCTCGTAACTGCTGTGTCTGGTCTAGAAGGAAGGGTAGCTGTTTATCTTACGTGTTTATACTTAACACTCCAGCATTAGCTTGGATACGCACCATTCCTCTCTTTGGTGTCTATATCACGTGTTTTCTCACCACCAGAAAATTGCCATAAAAATATATAAAGACCGAGTATGACATATTGCAGCTGAAAATATAATAAATACTTTTAGAAAAAATGAAATACTTTAATGTTCGTTCGAGATTTTAATAGCAACAAAAGAAGTTGAATGCATCCCTATGGACCGAGTGTATTAGCTGTAACCCAGCTTTGAGCGAGCGATGTACTGCATTGCAGTTGTGCAAACACGCAATGCACTCCGCTTATTGAGATTTTAACACTAATATATTTTTACAAGTTTTGAAATGTTCAACGTGTAATCTAGAAATTTCGATATTTAACCCTCTATTTCTTTGAAGTCGAAGCGTTTCCATTTAACGTCAAATGTTTGCGATAAAAATACATTTATCGACAAAATTTTAGATAAATTGTTAAATCGAACACAATTTACCCATTAACAAGGATAAAATAAGGGTGGTCATGATGACTAATACTTAGGTAGTCCTTTCTTTTATAAGCACTGTACTACAGTGTACATCATGATCATCCTTATTGTCGCTTCTGTGGTCTAGCGGTTCAGTTGTTGGACTTGACTGCATGAGGTCCCGGGATTCGAACCCGGGACCTCATGCAGTCAAGTCGGGCAACAAAAAGAAGGTTTTTCCAATTTTCTTTTTCCAAATTTCCAAATAATAAAAACATTGATCGGAATTGGATATGTGCCCGGTTGGCGATAAGCTTGTCACCTATCACATTATGGGACTTAATGTCTTCGGCTAGTCGTGGATGCCCTGGTTGTGCCTTTGCATACCTCTTCGGGGATATGGGCTTGAAGATACTTTTAATTTATGATCATCCTTATAATATTATCACCGTTTGTTAGGTCCATCTTATATTATTGACTTTGTTACTAGGTGTTAAAGTGTCAAGTTACACCCTTTTACTATTTGCCCGCCATAATAACGTCGGTAGTAATTCTCGTGTATATTAACGGCCAATGTTAATAATGTATATCAATCTAATGGATTTCAAGCAATCTAGATAGCTGCGTATCCGGCGGCCTATCCCATACATAATTGCCATATTTATCCTGTCCACAGATATGTTATTGGCAAGCGATAACATAAAAATGGATCAAAATATCAATCTTGGACAGCACGTTTTGGATTAGGATTGATTATTAATATTGGCCGTAAGTCAACTTATTAGATTTATGTCTTTTTTAGGTCTTCCAATAAAACCGAAAGAAAGAGATAGATCATATAAGACATTTTAATCAACCTTTTCTAAGGAATATATTCAAAATCTGCAGAAATGTCATTTACAAACTAATCTGAAAGCACTAAACGTGTAGTAATGCGCAACAAAATTACCACCATTGTCGTGTTCCGTGCTGGGCATTGGGTAGTTAGTAAACTTACACACGTGGTCTGCTACCAGACTTGAGATAGCGATGCACCAACAACTTTCTATGATATCTATAGATGACCATTGATATCTTTAGAAGATATTATATATCTGATTTTCCGCTCTCTTGGTCCTCGTGTTGGGTCCGGGCTCCTTTGCAGAATAGACCATCTGCCTTTCTTGCCAGGCAGCTCGTAAAAGGCGAGCGTAGGCTTATCATCACAAACACCATGACATCTGTCCAGATGGTAGAGTTTCGCAGCGACTCGCCCGGATTGGTACAACCGCCTTACCTATTCCTGCCGCCATAACGTCATGACGTGTTCAGGTTTGGAGGGTAAGGAAGCCGCAAAACTTATTTCTGCTCGAGGCCTAACATCCCAGCCTCAGGTTGGCAACGCACCATTACCAGCTTTGGTATCTCTAGGCGGTATCAGGAATTTGGTATCAGGAAATCCGTCTGCTTGTTTGCCTTATTTAAAATATTATTAATCTCCTGTGATTTCTCTCTTCATTTTCTTATTATGTCCCCACCCATATTTCAATCTCTGGCTGAGCAACCTGCTCGCCCACTAGCCCGGTGACGTCGTAAAAGTCTTTAGACGTACACAACAGCAGTCATTTCGAAAATAAAAAAATACTAAAATAAAAAAAATAATTTGAGTCTTTTTTTTGTATATTTTTAAAAGTTCTAGCTTGATATCAATCATACTCGGCTTCATTCACCGCCACCAGTTAGTTGTCACCACGCAACCACAGAACAATTAAAGTACTCCGACAAGATATTCGAATACATACAAATACTGTGGGATCAAAATGTCTTACAACGCCATCTCTTGGTGTCCGCAAACATAAGTAGATTTTGTAGGATATCCGACCCTCGCTGCCATTGTTTTCATTGGAATGTTTTGGAAATAACAAGATCAAACTAAAATTTCAATCATATACATGTTGCAATGTATTAATTAATAAACACAGAAATAGTAAACTATATTATCAACATTTAAGTTTTAATAAAAAATAACAACATACTAGAAAACTTTTTAATTTTACACGAATTTTAAACAAATCATTCTTCTATTACACACATAATATATTAAATCTTTTACGTACTTGGAAATGATACAAACAAAGCTTTTTCTGTTTTTTTTCGACGTGGTTATAAAAACAAAAAATATTTCACTATCTTATTTCTCTGTGTATATCAGTATCGTTAAACTTTTATTTCGTAATGGAGGAATCAGAGCTATACTTTGAAATATGGAAAAACACTTCAATACGCAAGAATCACAAGAAAATATATATATTGCGTAGGTACACAAATTCACCATTTTACTTAAATTCCACAAATTCTAAACTTCGAACCATAGTCCATAGATTCCTTAATGTTGCCATTGGTATTTTGGTTTTTGTACAATTATGTCACTTTGAAATTTTAAAACATACACATTTTATTATGGTGATTAATTTGTTTTTGGTTTTACGGTGTATTTATTGTTTATAACTCATTTTCAGGTAATTACTGGCAATCAAGAGAATATTTAATCAGTTTCCATATTTCTGTTTTTCTTTAGTTTTTTAATCTTTTTACGTCGAGTTTAATTAAACTAAGTGACACAATAAAAACAATCTTAATAAAAAATCAATGTTAAAATAAACAACAAAAAGAATAAACGATAGATACTTTTTCTTGGAAATATTTTGGAATTACCGCCTCGTTGGTTGAGTACACCTAACTACACTGACTAACCGCGAGGCTCGGGTTCGATTCCCCACGGGGGCATGCATTTGTGTGATGAACATTTAGATGTCTGCATCTCCGGGTCTGGGTGTATATTAAATTAATTCTGGTATCTATTTAAGTATTCTATGTATTAGAATCGTTGACTAACATCCTTAATACAAGTATACAGTATACACCCATAATATGCTTACTTTGAGGTTAGATTCAATTTGTGTAATTTGTCCAGGAATATTTACTTATTTATTATTTCTGAATCATAATGCATTACACATTGTTTGTGGCGTAAGTCAGGTTATTCTATTTTTTAGAAAATTCATTGGTGATGAACAAGATACGCATTTGTATCGTGACCATACTACTGGTTACTAGCAGTGATTATTAATATTAATAATTTCTAGTATTGGTATCATCGGCTAACATCAATAAAATAAGCATACAATTTTGGGTAGTGTAGGGTTAGACCCATTTGTATAATTCTTCTGAGAATCAGTATTTATTTATGTATTAGCCTAGTGATTTTTTCACAACTATTTCGCAAATTGCACAATGTATACCTTTTAAAATCGTTTCTGAATCTGGCAACTTAGCTTTATTTTGTATTAAATTTACTCCATCTCGCGGGTTCCACAGCAAACAATGAAACAGTCTTGTTGTATGTAAATATTGTCGACCTCGCCTGCACGTAACACTACTGGACCCAGGTTTTGTAGCTTAATTTTAAATTTTGACATAACAAATCATATAAATATATGTAAATTTATGGACATTACTTGTGTTCATTCATTTGTAATATAGTAGGTAACCATTATTTATTCATGGATTTTGGTTATTTAGTTTAAATTCTGTTTTGTGTTAAAAGCGCTAACTTTTAATTTAGTACGAATTGTAAGTTCATAATAATTTAAGTGTTGCTTTTACAACTTTTCCACATTTGATATCATGTTGCACGAAAATATCATATTTCGCTTAAATTAACGCTTTATCCGTAATATGTTGTGGGTGTTACTTCAACTACGTTATTAACTGAATCTTTATTTAAAAGTTTAACGTACGATGTGCATGAACTAAGATAATCATATTTTTTTCTTGGTAAGATTATATGGTCCTTTAGAACTTGCGAAAAGCATGAAAATATAGTATACAAATCACATAATAAAAAAAACATTAGTTGTATTTATAACAGTGGACAATCTGGAATAGATATTAATATACTTTTTACTTATAAGGTATTACGTTACTATTATTTGGCATCCAAAATTATATAAAAAATAGTTAAAAGGAGAAAGCAAAGAATGTTGAGGCAGGCTCAAGGTAGTTTCATGTCTGGAAGAGGATGTATGGATTAGGAGTTTTTACTTCGCAACATCATAAAGAAGCCTCTGACTGTCGTCCAGAGGGTTTTCATGGTTTCGCGGATTTGGAAAAAGCGTTTGACAGGGTTCTGCGTAAGGAAGTTTGCGATATATTGTCTAATTATGGGATGGGGTGCTGTGAATGTACCGTCACGAAGCTTCTAGTCGAAGTTGACGAATTGCTCTTAAAGTTAATAAATGAAAATTGAACGATATGAATCTTTATACCTTGGTAGTTTTGTGAAACTGAAATTCAAATTCAAAATAGCTTTTATACGTAGATCTATACAAAGATTCTTGTAACGCGTCTATATAATTCTAATAAAATAAAAAATAATAAAAACTACCACCGGATCGGAACGCTGCCACTCACTGAGAAGATCCGGCGAAAGAAACTCAGCGGACTTGTCTTTTTTCTTACAAATCTATTTACAAAAGCTTATTACATTTACAACTCATTTACTCACTCATTTAATAAACTACTTAGGATTTGCTATATTCAAGAATACTAAATGTCAATTGTAAAATTCACCCGACATCCGCCATTTTGCTCAACCAAAACACAGTTAAAGGTATCCATTGTTAAATTTCCGCAGATAGAGTTTTCTCCTGTCAAAATAAGTCCTTTGAGACAACTCGGTCTACCACATTTATTCCTGTTGCTATAGTTTTAATGAGTCCGTTGCGTCACTAACGGATTAATAAGCTGCCAACTAGGAATATAATGAAGTTAAACAAGTAGTTTAGATTCACTATAAATCAACAAAAAACATATATGCATGGACGACGTTAATTCTCTTATGTTTAGTTCGTATTTGGCATTTTATTACAATACTATGTATTATAAGAATTTATACTTTTTCATACTATTTATACTGTACCGCACCTTTACTGCACTATAGTGTTTCTTTTAATTTGTTTATAAAACAGTCTGTAAATATCAATAACCTAGACTAAAATTAAAGTTAACAAAAACTAAAACATATTTATTTATAGAATTTTCCAAGAGCTCGTCCAGATTTGTGCCTCCGCCCTACTCCTGCCACCATAGCATCGAGTTCCGGTTTATCGGGTTTCCGGTAAACTTAGTAATTTTTTCACTTTTAAGTCTAAAAGATACGTGTGTTACCAGTAGCAATAAATCCTTCCAATCTTATAAAAAAGTTATTCTTTGCAATACCTGACCTAGTCATACCCCGTAGGCATGTTAACTACTCACTCGAGCGCCTGCAGTACAGCCGCGGATCTAACTCAATAAAAATTGTAGTCCCAGCCTCCTAAAATCAGCCAAATTTGCATTTCGGCATAAATTGATTCATGATCGATACAATACATTCCAAAAAAGGAAATGTTTACCAAATATGGACTGCCGTAATGAAAAGTATCATCGAAACTACATATCTCAAAATGTTCAAGAGAGCGTTTAGAGTACTGTAATACTAATTTAAGTTTGAGATTTAGCCAAATGTTTTTTTCTTTTCCAAGATTTCAGAATTTCCTACTTCCCAAATTTCATTTATATACGCTTGCAATTTTGCAAGGTCGATACTGCTCGTTGCGACAGATGAGATATGAAGCCCCTAAAATTTTGTGTAGTGTATATTTCCTCGCAGGCTAATCCATTGTTAGAACTCTGGAAAATATTTAAACCTTAAGTACATTATCATCCTATTGACCTAATTTACCGTTAAAATATGACGTCATAAGACTATTAGGGTTGTGAACATGTCCATCGTGCCCGCAACAGTGGATTCGCCTTGTGTGACAGAACTATATAAAGTAGTGGTCGCCCGTTGGTCGAAATTCCATCTTAATAAATTTTAATATCTTGTTTATAAGAACGCCATCTTCATTTCTCAAGACCAACTACTTTGTTTCCAAACTTTCTAGTGCGTCATCTGTGATCTTTTATCGTTATAATCAATATATTTGTTTGTGTGTGTCAAATGCTTGGTAGTATGTGTAATGTTTTATATATTGATTTAATGTACTTTATAAGCATTGTTATTGAAAAATATTAGCGTTCTGCACTTCTCCATCACATAAACTATAAGTGTGCCAAATTTTATGCTCCTGCGTCCACGCATTTTTCGTAAAAAGGGGTCCAAAGTTTTGGCATCACGTATTAATATACAGATGAGACGAACCCGAAAGCAACAGCTAACACCATTATTATCAGCTAGTAACTTTAAATATGTGGTATTGTTTGAACAAGTAATAATGACTTTAATTCCTTAATATTTCCGTTCGTGTTCCGTAAATAGGCCTTTGTTTCAGCCGTAGTCAGCTCGGGTCATCGCGTGTTGAAATTTAAACCTGTTTAAACTTCACAAAATATAACACCACGTTCTAATGAAAATTTCTTTAAATTACTTCGTTTTTTTCATTCATAGCACAAAGAACCGGAATTATGAAGGAAATGGATCTGAAGTAAAAACTCTGGCTTCTACGTTTTGACCTACGGTAGCAGACGAAACCTTCGGGAAAGACAGGTGGAATTCTTTAAGCACCTGCACTTTAGCAGTTAAGGGTTGGATGGTGTTTTCGCCACTTTGAAATGACGTTATATGAGATAAGGCGGAAATCTTATGCTTTGATTTCTTTATTTTATTTTTATTTTGTTAATATAATATTTCTTTAAACAGCGAAAGCATAAGCAATTACTATTTGACTGTTATTTATAACAACATTAATAAGTATACAAGTGATAATTGTTACTCATATTGAATAAACTATGTCATTAAAGCCTGTTTCAGATCAAATCTAAATAAATATAAAATTGATAAATATAAAGAGTATAAAATTTAGGAACCTAATTCAGAGATACTTATATTAATGAACTTCCATAAATTTCAAACATTCTGATGTTTACCCAAACTACTGACATTAACAAATCGCTTTTCATAAGATGAGCTGGTAGGCAGGCTGAATAACAGATGGAAGGTTACCGTAATTCATAAACATCTTCAACATACTTACTGCTGCGTTGCCGACATTCACAATTAACACTCGCATGATCCCATTTTTTATATTAAGTATAAACAAATAAATTTATTTTCAGATGCTAAAATATGTCACTTACATACTCCATTGACGTTAATGGCAAAGAGTATATTAAATACTACGTAATAAGAGGCGGGACTTCCATAGATACATAGCAAACCCGAACTTTGTATGAAGTTTACTTAAAGCGACACATATCACTTGACATAACATGGTGAAAAACATAGCAAACTTATTTTTTTAATTTTTTTAATCAATTTGCGCCAAACTGTTACTTACTAGAGGCACTCTTACACTTATTTTTTTTAAGTTAATTTGTCCCTTTCTGAGATCGGCTAAGACCTTTTGGCCATGCTGTCACGTCTCTCACGCCTCTTTCATACGCACAGAATAAGTAATACTTTGTCATAAATACATTTCTTTACGGCCTTATTTATGGACTCCAGTAATCCAAATAGATTGTTCCACTAGCGGGCGAAGAAGTTATCTCATCCCTATTGATAATTTTCAGAAGAAAGTCATATCTTAAAATGAGTTCCGTGGCTACAAATTAAAAAATTCAAATACAGGGAAGAATCCTGATTCAAAAGTGTGCAGTGAATAACATCCCGTGCTGGCGACTGCACATTGTTTCATATTGTTTCAAGTTTCCATCAAGCTAGAAAATTACTCGCATACAGTATTCGAATGAGCTCTAGCTTTTGTAGATTGCTTTTGTGGAGATCTAAACGATTTTAAAATACACTTTTCTACGTGTAAATAAAAATTTCAAAGCCTTTGTTGCTCTGACGTTTGTAAGTTATGAAGCATTTGAAGCGTGTTTTGCTAAAATATCGCCTTTTTAACAAGAGTGAATATAATGAATTTAATTAACTTGTATTTTGACGTATAATGAATAACTAAATAATAAATCGTAAGAATGGGAATTTGTATGTTTGTATATTCAGTTATAACGTCAAAATAAATAAGCCAAACTATGAGTTTTTGCGCAGAAATAGATTAATTGAAGACATAGTTAACATTTTCGATTCATCTTAATTTTCTTAACATAAAATGATGATAATAAATGAGAAAAACGTATGTGTTGGTTCGTTAATTAAATTTAAATAAAAAAGGTCAATGTTCTACCAATTTGTTTCAAATTAAAGAAATCTGATTTCGTATTCATGTCATTCCGAATGACTTCCTTTTTGTATATTTTGCTCCATAAACAACTATAACTTTTTTAGTAGTTTCTGATCGTATCCTACCAACAAAAAGTTAAAACAAACAATATAATCTAAAATTATATTTAAAATTAGTTTTATGATCTTTTTAGCTGCTTTTATCATACAAAATTATCATAAGACAATACAGGTCCAACGTCGATGATAAAATTTAGGTAAGCCTTCTTTACCATTGCGTTTTTAAATTTAGGCGACAATTACATTTCATCATCAGAACTGGCTTGTTACCCGTCATATCCCATTAAAAAGTTTTTTCTAATCTTAATTGTTTTAAAATAAAAGTTTCATCAATTAATACCAATTTTAGACGTAAAAATTCTTTTTTTTTATTCCTTGGCTATAACAAGACGTAACCTAAATACAGTTTGTAATGATTTATCAGATTTTTAAGGATAAAAGGGATCGAGTTGAGTTACCATTATTAATGACTATAACATACATTTCATAAAAATTCTTTGCCTTGTTCCTAACAACAAAAGGCATTCACTTCAGCACATTAATGACAGATTACAAATATGCCGAATCGAAAAAATCGTTAGTCATTCGAGAAATAAAAAATATGGATGACGCTTGACGCCAGCTGTTTCCGTGCACAGCTGATCGACAGGATATTGGCTGTTACGGATTAACTTTCCCACTCATACTCATAAGTGTGTCCCTTTCAGCGTTTTTTTCTTTAATAAGCTTATGTTTATGTTGTAAGGCCTACAGCAATTAAGAGATCAAAGAATCCAATACGAAACCTAATATTACAAATGCATGTCTTATATTATTCCTTCTTTTGTTACGCTAAGATTTTGAATTTGCTTACAATAACGATATTTTTGGAGAAATATCAATAATTTGACTTCTAGTGGGGATTCGGCGCTATGTTAGTTGCTGCGACGAATTCGGACAGCTGGGATAGTTTTCATTGATATTGTATCTTGAACTGCTTAAGGTTGCATGCTCCGACGACAAGCTTTGATCTGTGCACTATTTTTTTTATAATGTGCTTGTTTTAAGTCAAACTTTGTCCATTTTAGTATTTATAGGTGAGTTTAATATATTTTATTATATAGATATTATCCGAGGGTGGTATCAAAAGTCTCCGAAACCGGCGTGTTTGTATGAAAAGGGTTATGAATGTGAAGGAAGCAAGACAGGTTTGTCAGGATCGTGAGGTCTGGCACTCGATACTCTCTGCCTACCCCGTAAGGGACTTGGCTATGTATGTATAGATGAGTTTGAATACGACGATATTATGCTATTACGATATACGACATTTCGTTGTCGTCATTATATCCATGTCCTTGATTTTAACAAAATGTGGCTTTAGTCATTAATAATATAAATATGTGTACTAGACTATCTAACATAATATTATGATGAAAATGAGAAACGATTTAATTTCCCTTTCTAAGCTAAAGTTAATTTGTGTTTGTCGAAAACCATTAAACGTTGCACTGGAATATTTAGAAACAGCCTTGTGACCAAACACGAACATTGCACGTTTGCCGAAGGCGAGTATCCGAACATGTTCGAAATTTGAATTTGTTTCATGCAAATGGTTCATGCAAAGGAATGACAATTTCATTTTGGCTGTAAATTACTATTTGGCTGTTTGTAGAACAAAGTCTTTGCTACGAAGCGATGAAAAGTTAAACTTCAGACATTGAGTTATGACATCGTTTTATTTTTCCGAACTCGTTTCCAAATGGCGTCTTTGTAAAATAATTGATTTTGGACACAAAAAAAACACATTATTGCCAACTTGTGCAGTTCCGTTGTGCAGTTGTCGTTTGTGTTTACAACTCCCGTATTCCGTATTAGAAAAAAAGATTTTGAGCACAGACTAGTTAGAAATTGGTTTTGAATATGAGAATTGACATTTCACCGTCTAAAATAGTCGTCAGTTTTTTTCCTATCTCTTGGCTACGAGCACTTCTTACCATCAGGAAATTCGTCAACTTGAGTACTCACCAATCTCATAGAGAAATAAACCGCCTATAAATAAACAAAATTTCAAAAATAATCTTGATAATGGACTTTTTAATTGAAGTTCACACCCTGCCCTGAAGAGTACTTCTAATGAATTAACCATAAAACTGCCTTTAATGGTTATACCCGTACATTTCAGCTGTAACTTTTTATTATAGGGTAATGGACCTCGGGCTCTATCACTACATAGATTTGAACAGTCAAAGTCGAAAGGTCACCGGATAGACCTAACTTCTCACTTACTTATCTAAATAAAAAAAAAAAACAAATCTAT
>NJDC01058200.1:63343-108066 GCA_002245475.1 Calephelis virginiensis | reverse complement strand
TCGAAAACGGCTGAACCGATTTGGCTAATTTTGGCTTTGAAATATTTGTTGAAGTCCAGGGAAGGTTTAAAAGATAAGAAAAAGGGTAAAAAATATTGCGAGGAAACTAGGAAAAAAATTTTCCCGTACAAACTGAATGGGTGGAACGAAGTTCGCCGGGAAAGCTAGTCAAAAATATTTATTTCAGTACTAATTTACAATAAAATGTGGGTAGTTGATGGAGTCACCTTTTAAGTACTTGTGTTAGGCGACACCGCTCTTCCATTGTACAAATTTATTTTAAGCTTAAGCTAGGTGCACACCGGGTTAAGTTTTATACAAAATGTAAATAAATAAAATGTGATAGTATGAGCGAGAAAATGTATACGTGTGTGTGTGTTTGTGTGTGTGTGTGTGTGGGTGTGCGTGTGTGTGTGTGTGAGTGTGTTTGAGTGTTTGACCATTATTTCACTTATTCATTTTAGTATTAGACGTTGCTGTCGTATTAAAATTGTATAACTATCGGAAACCTGTTTTGATATGGAGATGACTGGTGGCTCTACAAAAATATGTCAGACCCTCGGTCTATTGAGATGTGAATAACAAACGTACATACATACATATCTTTACGCTAAATTCGTTACCAAGTAGGCAGAGAGTATCGAGTACTAAATGTCACGATACATGTATACCTACCTTCTCAACATTCAATTACCCTTTTTTATAATATTATTTTTTATAATTAACGCTACTAATGACACTAAACAATTATTATATTTTGCATTAATATACAAATATGTAAATATACCGATAACGACATTACCGTCGGGACTGTTATTATATTATATGAGTAGTTAAGTATCCCCGAAAATACTATCCCTAGTATGCAAAACCGGTAGAATTATATCACACTAGCTGTTCCCACAAACTTCGTTCCGCCCGTTCAGTTTGTATGAGAAAAATTAAAATGTTGTTTTTCCCAGTTTCCTCACAATGGGAAAGAATAAAAAGTATCCTATGCCCTTCTCCCGGTTCTAAGCTACCTCCCCGCCAATTTTCAGCCTAATCGGTTCAGCCGTTCTTGAGTTATAAATAGTGTAACTAACACCATTTTCTTTTGTACATAAAGATTAAATTTAAGTTAAACAGTGTAAGTTTTGGTTTATTTTTTAATTTAGGAAGAAAAATAACTAAACTAAAATGTAATCAAACACACAATACAATATTATGTTCCCATTTAAGACTGAAATATCTTCATGCTGACGGTAGTTTACCGGCCACGAGATCGACAATCATTGACGCTATGGCACCAGGAATTGGTAAAGTTGTGAAAGAATCTTAACTTTTAATTGAAGCCTATTTTCTAAGTTTTTATACGACTGAAAAGTTATGGAAACCTTTGAAAAAATATAGTTGTAAAAGGGAAAACGTAAAGTCTCATATTTTACTATTTTTTTTTTTGTTTTTTTACAGGTAAGATCCTGATTATAATCTACTAAGTATCGGCTAAAGTGACTTTAGTCTATAACATTACTACACCCTAAGCTTTTAAGACGGAATTATTTTTACCATTTCTGATCGTCATATCGCCAATAAATATAATGGTTTGTATAAAGTGTTTTCACATCATCAGAAAATCTGTTATCTCGTTTGCCCTCCCGTGGAACATATAACTTTGACATTACAATATTTAGGTTACATAGAAACTATTAAATTTGGTTTGGTTCGCCTCTGTGGTCTAGCGGTCCGGGTGTTGGACTTGACTGCATGAGGTCCTGGGTTCGAATCCCGGGTCGGCCAACATAAACAAAATTGGATTTTTCCAATTTTCTAATTAAAAAAAAAATGTTGGTCGGGATTGGAAATGTGCCCGGTTGGCGATAGGCTTGCCACCTATCACATTGTGGGACTTAGTGTCTTCGGCTAGTCGTGGGTGCCTTGGTTGTACCTCTGCCTACCTCTTCGGGGATATGGGCGTGAAGATATTTTTTTTTTTTTTTAATTTGGTTTAGCAGTTTTGCTAGGATCTACGGACAAGCCGAAAAGTATTGATTTCGACAACGAATTATAACTTATTCCAATATGCGTAACCTTCTTATATAAAAAGTTTTCATCTCACAATGTTACCGTACCAACTTCTCCGAAACTACTTTTCCTGGGATCTGGGATAGATGGATGGATGGATGGATGGGTCTGGGATTTGACTACTGTCTATTTTTCTTACCCTTAATTGACAAGGGTGACTCATTCCAATTCTTTTACTAAAATCACAATAAAAAAGTAGCAAAACAACATAGTAATATTATACATGTGAAAATTTGTTTGCATACATATATCTTCACGCCATGTCCTTTACGGGGAGGCAGAGAGTATCGAGTGCCAAACCCTCACGATCCTGATAAACCTGTCTGGCTTCAAAGTATTAAATGTGTATATATTAAAGTTAGTTTGATTGTCCTTTCGTTTTGTAATGTTATACATAATATATGTGTGTGAAGATAATCATTTTATCCCGATATGTAAATTGGTTCAATCGGGAGAGTCTACAATACTATGGCCTATTTACGATTTTATATACTATGGATGAAACAAATTAATTTGCAAGCTAAGACTAACATTTAGTGATTAGAATACAAATTCGTCTCATACATTTTCAAACATTCAATAAAGCTGATTTCGGGGGGGGGGGGGTGGTTGATTAAACCCCCCCACTCATTAATACCCACCCTGTGTCAACTGTTGCGGTCCCATTAATTTGTTCAAGCTGACAATGTCGTCGGTATCCCAATTGTTTATTATCAAATTAGTCAGTGTTTGAGCTTTGAACAATTTCAAGATGTTGCTCTTTAAAATTATGGAACAATCTCTTTGATCACAATTATTACGTTAACTGTCGCGAAAGTAATATGTATCGCCACTTCCGATTTATTGGACAAGACTTTTCGATATTTAATAATAACCAGAGATTTATAATGAAATTTTTTTGTTTTTTCCCCGTGTTGGTCCAGGCTCCTTTGCAGAAAAGATAGATCTGCCTTCCTGCCAGGCAGCTCGTAAAAGGCGAGCATAGGCTTACCGTCACTAACATCGTGACATCTGACTAGGTGGGAGAGTTTCGCAGCGGCTCACCCGGATTGGTATCACCGCCTTACCTATTCCTGCCGCCATAACGTCATTACGTGTTCCGGTTCGGAGGGTAAGATAGCCGGTTAACTTACTTTTGCTCGAGGCCTAACATCCCGGCCTCAGGCCGGCAACACACCATTGCCACCTTTGTTGTCTCTAAGGCGGCGTGAATTTCTTTCCATTAGGAAAACCGTCTGCTTTTTTGCCTTCCAATATCATAAAAAAAACTGTTTTTTACCGTGAGGAAATAAAAAAAAACTAAGATGAAACATTACGAAAACAAATCCACAGTACGAATGTGGATGGTGGTAGTTACCCAGAGTTGACATTCCACGACCAAAGCGCTAGGGTATTCTCCGAGGCTGGTCTCAAGTGTCACCGTAATTGGCGGCGACTTGGCGATATGTACGAGTATCTTTTGTGAAAGCTATATGTATTTCCACAATATATTTAACCTTTGGATATATAGTAACCAGTGATTTAAAAAGATTTCTTTTACAATTTGGAATAAGTATTATTTATTTCCTTAAAATATAGTATACTAGTGGCGCGCCCTGGCTTCGCACGGTTTTGGAATTTGGAAATTTGGAAACATATAAACTTTCCTCTTCGATCACTTTATCTATTAAAAAAACCCCACCAAAACCCGTTGCGTAGATTTAAAGATTTAAACATACAAAGGACATAGGGACAGAGGAAGCGACTTTGTTTTATACTATGTTGTGACTAAAAAAGTTGTAAATAATTAATAAAAATAATGTAAACTTTGTCATTTGACATCTATGATATTGATATCTATCATATATACGTGATGTCAAAACTTTTTACGAAATTTGCGCGAACGGAGGAGTATGAAATTTGGCACACTTATAGTTTATGTGTAGGAGAAGTGCAGAACGCTAATATTTTTCATTAATAATGCTTATAAAGTACATTAAATCAATACATAAAACATTACCCTCACTACCATGCATTTGACACACACAAACAAATACATTGATGTTGCCAATAAAAGATCACAGATGGCGCACTAATCTATTCAGGATATAAAGCAGTTAGTCTTATGAAATGAAGATGGCGTTCTTATCAACAAGATACTAAAATGTGGATATTAAAATATTAAAATGGTCCAATTTCGACCAATGGGCGACCACTAGAATCTTTAATTTACTGAAGATTGATATTGTTAACTTTTTGTATCATTATTCTCTGTCGTGACAAGAATTTGAAAGATTTTTCTCTAGCAGCGAAACAAGTATATGGATTTCAGTATGGTAAAAAAAATACCCAATTCTAAATAACTTCACTTTAAATACGTTTTTTATCTTTGCCTTGTCGTCAAGCGTTTCAGTTGTCGAACTTGACTGCATGAGGTCCCGGGTTCGATTCCCGCATCGGGCCACAAAAAAGAAAGTTAGGTTTGTCTAATATTCTAATAAAAAAAAACGTTGCTCGGGATTGGATGTGTGCCCGGTTGGTGAAAGGCTTGCCACCTATCACATTGTGGGACTTAGTGTCTTCGGCTAGTCGTGGGTGCCTCAGCCTACTAGTTCGGTGATATGGGCGTGAAAATACTTTCTTTTTTATAATATATTTTTCGCATCTCAAAATTTATGTGAGCAACAAAGTCCATTAAATCCCATTGTTTAATATTAAATTAGGCAACTTGAATATGTTGCTACATAAAATGTACCCAACAATATATTTGATCAAAATTACGTTTAATATCTACGACAATATGTTTCGGCACGTCAGATATTCATGTCCCGTCGATTAAAACTAATATATGAAATTATTTACCTACAGTTTTATGTGTTTTGGAAAGAGATCCTATTTAATAATAATAATAATTATCATCATTTATTTCATACAATAATATCTATCCACATAAATATTTAAGTACAGACTTAGAAACTAAAAATCATAACATACGCTTAACATGTTAAAAAAAAAGTCAAAACAATAATAAAACAAAACATTAATAATTAAAAAAATATATTAAAATAAGAATACAATTTAAAAAGTTAGACTTATAAAATACAGTTTTTTAAAGTAAACACACAGTGTGTAAATTACGCATAATTTAACACGTTTTCTCCCATTTCCCTTAAATTTTACGATTTTTTTCTTTTCGTAAGATCCTTCTACTGACTAACAAACGCTACAAAAAAGCATTAGGAAAATCGAATTCGCCTGTTATGGCGGCGGTGTTATATGTATGTATATAGAAATTCATTTGTATGTATATTTGTATGTATCGGCTAGTCGTGGGTGCCTTGGTTGTACCTCTGCCTACCCCTTCGGGGATATGGGCGTGGAGATACTTTTTTTTTGTATATAGATATGAAAGGAGAAAAATGTGCTTAATTTCCACGAGGACGAAGTTCGATCTAATAGAAAGCTACATCCTATAAATCTGACCGTATTTAACGTTATGAGGGTAATGAATGCCTTCTCGAATGTTCCGAGCGTATTTACGTAATACAACTTGAGTTATATCGGGAATTGGGAAACTACGATGCTTACTGCAGGTCTTGGTCAAATGGCGACGGAATTCTTTGTTACAAACATAATCTTGCTATGACCAATGGTGGACGAAAATGGCCATTAAATAAAATTTGCTTTGAAATATTTAAGTTCTTCTTACAATTTTTTTATGATAATGCAAGGTAAACAAGCAGACGGATTTTCTGATGGTAAGAAATTCACGCCGCCTAGAAAACCTGAAGGTGGTAATGGTGCGTTGCCAACCTGAGGCTGGGATCTTAGGTCTAAAGCAAATGTAAGTTTAAACACGTCAACGGCAAGCACTGACGTTATGGCGGCAGGTGGTAACAATCCGGGTTAATATTGTTTACTGTATGTATGTATGTATGTACTGTGTTTACAATTCTTGTTTACTGGCAAAATTACATTGTTAAAAACAGATAGTCTAAATCAGAATGTAAAGAAGAAAACTTAAATCTGATTTCATAACAATAGTCTAAATCTGACTTTCCACTTGCCTCAATCTGCCTCAAGCAAAAGTAAGCCGTTAAACTTACCTTTGCTCGAGGCCTAACATCCCGGCCTCAGGTTGGCAACGTACCATTACCACCTTTGGTGTCTCTAGGCTGCGTGAATTTCTTACCGTCAGGAAATCCGTCTGCTTGTTTGCCTTCCAATAACATTAAACAAATAGAATGCTGGTGATTCTGCTGAACACCAACTAATCTTATTTAGAGTACGGGCTTTCCAATAAACGTGCTTTGTGTGAGATAAGTCTGGACATGTCAATTTGAAACGTTTTTAATCAGAGCTTTCCAAGAAATAGATTCAAAAGCATCTGACAGCACTAACCGTATTTTGTATCTTTCTCTTATGATAATTGAAAGGAGATAACTATTATTTAAAGTCAGTATAATCAGTGCGCAACAGAATCACCCCCATCAGCTGTTTTACTATAATCATATTAATAACTATATCACAAGCACTGACGTAATTGCGAAATGTATTAAGTATAGTTATAGTCGCCTCTGTGGTCTAGCGGTCCGGGTGTTGGACTTGACTGCATGAGGTCCTGGGTTTGAATCCCGGCTGGACCACCATAAAGAAAATTGGATTTGTCCAATTTTATAATTTAAAAAAATGTTGGGCTGGATTGGAAATGTGCCCGGTTGGCGATAGGCTTGCCACCTATCACATTGTGGGACTTAGTGTCTTCGGCTAGTCGTGGGTGTCTTAGTTGTACCTCTGCCTTCCTCTTCGGGGATATGAGCGTGAAGATACTTTTTTATTAAGTATACAAATAAATTCGATTATTTTGCAACATACAAAGCTATAAACTAAGTTTGCAACAAAATGCTTAACCTAATTTCGTTTTCGCATTTTAATTACTTTTAAACTTAGTCTTACCTTACAATAATGTCACGATTTAAAATGTATGTTTATAATTCGTTTCGTGCCAGGTACCGCCATCACGGAATTAAATGTTGCCATTAAGTTGCACGAGGGTTTAATGCCAATGGTAGAAGGTATTCCTGAGTTCTGAATGTGATGGAACGTGCTCCTTTGTAAAATAGACCATTTGCATTCCTGCACCAGGCAGCTCGTAAAGGGCGAGCATAGACTAACCGTCACTAACACCGTGACATCTGACTAGATGGTTAAGTTTCGCAGCGACTCGTCTAGATTGGTACCACCGCCTTACCTATTTCTGCCACCATAACATCAGCGCTTGCCGTTGGCGTGTCCGGTTCGGATTATAAGGTAGCCGGTAAACTTACTTTTGTGCTAGGCCTAATAACTGTGCTTCAGGTTGGCAACGCACTTTTACCACTTTTGGTGTCGCTAGGTTGCGTGAATTTCTTACCATCAGGAAATCCGTCTGCTTTTTTGCCTTCCAATAAAAAAAAAGTGTGGAAGAAATCATTCGGGATTAACTCGCTGTCATTATAAAGACCAAACTACTAGCTGGTGGACTTGTGCAATACGCGTAAGCTCCCCGGCTGCAGGGCAGGAACGCACCTGTAACATATATGGTGTTTGTGCGCCAAATTCATCTCTTACCATCGAAAGGGATATTGTCTTATTAGGAAAGACGTTTACTTGTTTGCTGCGTTTTCGAGTCTGGGCGTTTATTATATTGTTAAATATTTCTGTGTATTAGGGTCGTTGTCCAACACCCATAACCAGAGCACATAATTTGCAACTTAGGATTTAAATCAATTTATTTAATTTGTCCCGGGTTTTGCCTTTTTACACCAATGATACCTGCAAAAATGGAATAAAGGATATTGTACCTGACAAATTGTATCTACCTGAAAAACTGAGTCTGTTTTGTAAAAAAGTTTACACCAAATCGGCCAAGTCTAGCAAGAATTCTATCTTCATCAGTCAAACAATTCAGCCATCTATTAGAAGGGTGATTGGGTCGTCACATACCTACGCCAGTTAAATTCGTGATAATATGCAAATTATGTTAAAATGCTTTCCGAATTCTGAATGTAGAGTGGTATGAATCATTCATTCGGGATTAAGCAACTTGTTGTATAATCTGTGTTGAGCGTCTTCCATGTGCCTTTGGTAACGGGAGACGAGGTTTCCTGGCTGCTTAGCTGTAATATTATACCCTGTACTGATCGACTAAATGTCACTACTAAGAGCTGCTATCGAGTTCGATTCGACAACGTGAAGTTTTGTAACAGAATCGTAAAAAATACGTTGATATAATGCTAAAATATAAATGATGTGCTACCAAGTTAGTTTTGAAGCATAAGCATATTTATTTTAAAATATTGCCTTACGAGAAAACTACTGAATGAAGTTTTTATGGAAAAAAGAATGTGTAGGAATTTAGGTAGGTTTGAAAGGATCGTGAAACTTGGCAGTGAATACTTTCTAAATTAACTTCACGCCCATATCCCCGAAGAGGTAGACAGAGGCACAACCAGGTCACCCACGACTAGACGAAGACACTTAGTCCCACAATGTGATAGTTTGCAAGCCAATAGCCAACCGGGCACATATCCCGGAATACTTTTTACTTCCCCTAAAGCGACATGGCGTGAAAATGTATATATGTGTAGTTTTATTATGTACAAATATGATATAAAATGTAGTTGAATGGTGCGTCGATGTAGCTGGGGCTTTATCTAATTAAGACATATTACTATTTCAGTCTTATTATTATTCTTATTCTGAATTACTACCGTTCTAAACATAGGTTTACTTCTAAAGTAAATCTTACTTTTATTCCAAATTTTTTTTTATTATTATATTTGAAGGCAAACAAGCAGACGGATTTCCTGATGTTAAGAAATTCACGCCGCCTAGAGACATCAAAGGTGGTAATGGTGCGTTGCCAACCTGAGGCAGGGATGTTAGGCCTCGAGCAAAAGCAAATAAATAAATATTAAAATGGAAGTACGAGTAGGTTAGTACAAAATTAAAAGTTGTTTGCTATGTGTATCCTACCTTTTTCCTGACGCCATAAAAAATGACTTTACATAAAGTAGGTACTGACTCTCCATGGTTGTAAATCAAGGTAGGGTAGGTGGAAAAACTTACGTACGAAACTTAACATCTAAGCCTCAGGTTGGTAACGCAATATAATTTTGTGATATATGGGGTGTGCTTACCTTTTCTTGACTCTATGAAGTCAGTCCTCTCCATTGTCATATTCCAGCTTAAGATAGGGTAATCGAAAAACTTATGAAGCTTTAAATTTAAACCACAGGTTCATAATACAGCAATACCATATTGGATGTCTATGACATATAGATTATAGGATATATTGCATTTCTTACCATCAGAAACCCTTTAAAAAAAGAGTTAACAAAAAAGAGTGTATATTTTAATGTACTGGTAGTCACATGTGATAATTCTTAAGAATATAAGAAAGTGGTAGACTACAAAATGGTTTTTTCAAGCGACACCTTTACGTTTTATACATTATTTATCATTCTGAGATTTCCATAAAATATATTGAACAAGTTATTTTATTACACTACACAATATCGGGTGTTATAACATGTAAATAGGGTGCCGAGGCTTAAAATTGTTTTTTTATTAGGGGAAAGGAAGCAACCTGACTTTTGATGGTTATACATATATCCACAATCGCCTCTGTGGTTTAGCGGTCCGGTGACGGACTTTACTTATTGAGGTCTACGAAAGATAAATTGGAAAATTTGGTTTTTCCAATTTTCTAATAAAATAACGTTGCTCGGTATTGGATATGTGCCTCGCTGGGATAGGCTTGCCACCTATCCCATAATTGGATTTAGTGTCTTCCGCTAGTCGTGGGTGCCAGGGACCCTGGTTGTACTTCTGCCTACCTTTTCGGGGAGCACCTGTAACATCTATGTTGTTAATAGGTCACGGAATCTCTTACTATTAGTAAACCCGTATGCTTGGTCTCTATCTTATCACATAAAAAAGATGATTAGCTGCATCCACGCAGCGTCACCCGTGTCCATGGCAATGTGGCTCTCCCTCGAAAATATTTTGGAAACAGGAATACATAAGTATATGATTTCTCCAAGGCTTTACCTATTACTTTGTGTTTTGAAGTGAAGACGTGTCATACATACAAATGTACACATATTGTTTACGTGCCAGGCAGCACGTAAAGCTAGCATTGGTATATTTGTGATGGTGACTAGACCTTAGATATTCCTACTGGAAAAACCTTAACTGGTTAGCTTAAGAAGTTTGCCATTCCAGCTTCGTGTTAACGCATCAGTCACATCTTCGATGTCTTTTATGTAGCGGTCTGGCGTCGAACTGGACTTCTTGAGGTCCCAGGTTCGATCGTCGGGTCAGGCAACAAAAAAAATTAAAAAGTTTTTTTATTTATTAATAAAATTAACGTTACCCGGGATTGGATATGTGCGATGGGCTTGCCACCTCTTACATTGTGGAACTTAGTGTCTTCGGCTAGTCGTGGGTGCCCTGGTTGTGCCTCTGCCTACTGCTTCGGGGATATGGGCGTGTAGATACTTTTTTTAGTATTTCTGACCATCGGGAAACCCATTGGCGTGCTAGCTTTCCAATATAGTAAGAAAATCTTATTAAAGGAGTTTAGTATCACAAAGCGTCTCCTTTCTCCCTTAGGCTTCGTTATACTGTTTTACAATTTTCTCTTTAATAAAAACTTTCCGCATAATGCCCGCCACGAAATAAATTGGGATTAATTTTTAAGTAAACTTCACCAAAAGGCCTCGTCGTGCCTAAATATAATGACTCAAAACCTTTTTTTTATTCTTGATTAAGACATTCGTTGATTTTATTAACTCGCTTGTTAGCAGGTACCTTGTTTTTAGAAACTTTCGTATTAAATTTCAATTCACTGATGTAATCAAATAAACTATACACTATCTAATGGGGTTTTTTATTTTGAGTTTCTAACAATACTAGGTAAATATTTTTTTAAAAGAATCGCTCCAAGGAATTTTGTATTTTGTTGTTCGTACTTAAAACGTAATAACTTTATTGGCAGAATTATCAACTGTCTTAAAAAATGTGGAAATTTGAATTAAATTTCAAAAATAGTATCTTCACACGCATATCCCCGAAATGGGAGGCAGAGGCCCAACCCGATTTGAAGTACGAAAAACGTATTAAGATGTATGACTGTCTGTATACATTTCTGTGTTTCGGGGCACAATTAACAAAATTAACTCTAATAGAAAGCTTTTCGTCTAAGCTTTACATCTAGACGTAAGTATTGATGAAATATAATAAATATATCAAATTAAGAAAAAGGCTGAAAAAGAGATTAAGGTTGACCCAGCCAGCAAGGCTTAAGTTAGCTACAAAGAAATAAATGTTCCTGGATAAGTTACCCAGGTAGAATCTTACCCCAAATTAAGCAAATTAAATGCTTCTGTTATGGGTGTAATCTAACTATTCTAATGAAATAGTTTATCTAATTGTTCGTTACACAAATGCTTGCACCCATTGGGAATCGAACCCAAGCGTCGCAGGTGGTTAAGCATGTACGCTAGCCCCTCGACTAACCAGTCTGGGTTTTGTGTCGTATCAGGAATTAAAAGTGAAATGAAAAGGTTATAATAGATTGCGTCACCAATGCTTTTACATATATTATGCTCTGTTCAAATGAAATCATTTCAATAAGAGTTCCTTATATATTCCCCACCGTACGCCAAATCATTTGGATTCCGATAGAAAATACGTACTCGTACACGAAGCACATTAGTTGTCTGAAATTGTATGCATTACCGTGTTACGTGGTGTCATAAACCCCGGCTCTTGAAAAATGTTGCCCACCCATCTTATGAATTTTAATGTAGCCTTACTTTTAATCTGGGGTTTCGAGAGGGGTTTTTGTTGAGATATAAACATAACATTTATCTCTTCATACACGTCCTTTAACGCAAGGATACCAAAATAAATATGATTATTTAGTTCTTTTTAATCCTTTAACGCAAGGATACACAAATATGATTATTTATTTCTTTTTAATCGCCTCTGTGGTTTAACGGTCCAGGTGTTGGACTTGACTTCATGAGGTCCAAAGTTCGATTCCTAGGTCGAGCAACAAACGAAAGAAAATGTGGTTTTTCCAATTTCCTAATAAAAAAAGTTGCTCCGGACTCGATATGTTCCCGGTTGGCGATAGGCTTGCCACCTATCACAGTGTAGGACTTAGTGTCACCGGCTAGTCGTGGTTGCCCTGATTGTACCTCTGCCTACCTCTTCGGAGAAATGGGCGTGAAGATACACACATAGTTATTTTGTTTGAGACTGGTGGTCGATATAGTTCTGACTGGTAGGATAAAAAACTTACTGTAAAACTAGTATCAAAGAAAATCGGTAAACATAAGTATTAAAAAATAACATCTATATATTCAAAGTTAAATAGAGCTCGACGACGACTCTTTTGGTCACACGGCACACCGTCTAAAATGTTCCTGTCGCTATATCATTGCAAATGTTGTATTCTGCTTCGAAAGTAAAACAACTGGCGAACTTTGAGGCAGGGGTTCTTAAACTTTTGATAAATACGAACGACTTTCAGAATTTGACAAATATCACAGACTTTAACAGGATTTTTAACAGGAACGATTGAAAAACAACCCGTTCAGGACCCCTAATCGTAACGTCATGGACCCCTCAGTGGCCCATGGATCTTAAAAACCCTTCTGTAGTGGTATAACCCCGTTCTCCGATTGGCAATGCACTGTCATCTCATCTCAACGTCTCTTGTACTATATCCCTAAAAACCATGCGCTTTTTGGGTGATGTTTCAAAGTACCAATCTTATGTAAGTAAAAATGTTTATCGTTTTATATTTTTTGCCTTGCTGAACTATGGAACTTTAACTTGGAATGAAAGCTATATAAAAGCCAAATACAAAATAAATAGACAATATTTCCTTTGCAGATTACAACTTAATGTGGTTAGCGATTTCCCTAATTCAAATCTTTATTTTCTTAGAAATCTGAATTGGAACAAAACTGGTCCAAAGTTTTAGTAATTTCAAAAAAAGAATAAAAGACAATAAAAAGGACAGTGTTGTAACGAACGCATTTACGCTACGGATGTACGGTCAAATAGTTTTCCTCAAAGAAATCCGATACCTGTAAAAATTCGGAGCGGAAAAACATTTTTCGCTTTTAGTTTTTTCGGTTTTCGAGGAATTATTTGGAAATTCGAATTTATTTGTTACTTTTGTGTCCGGATTATATTTAGTGTCTTATTTCTTTGAATTTTTATTTCAAGTTTCAACAAAAGTTAGTTCAATGATCAATTTATGTAGAGGGTCTGCAAAAGGAACAAGCTTACGCCTTGAATATAAAAAAATGACGTTGGATCTCGTTTAAATCAATTTTCAGTTGAAGTTGTCATGGTATTGTACATCATATGTTCTATTAGTTTTATGGTTCTTTTATTTTAGAAGTTCCTGGTGGTGGGGAACCACATTGGAAGTGTCTCTCTCGGTCTAGCTAACTTTACGTAACAGTTAGTTTTATTCGAATGAATTCGAACCCCCAAAGTTTGTTTTTCATATAATACTAGATGTATTAACTTACTCACTTACCAAGTTTCAACAGTACAATGTACTCCGTAACATGGGTTACTTTTAAAAACGACATTGCCCGGGATTTTATATACGAGTATGTGCCCGGTTGACAAGGCTCTTCTCGGATACAGACGTAAAGATATTTTTTAGTGCTGTTAAACTGTTGTAGTTATTTTATAAGATGTGACGTCTGATAACGTTCTTCATGAAAGGTAATTTCGTAAACATAACGTTCGTTGTTTGTAGCGACAAAAAAATCTACGTATAAATTAAGCCCAGTAACAATTAATATGTACTTCCCGAAAATAATGGCATCTACTCCTTATGCCTATTGCTTGACCACAATTCGCAGCTAACGCTCTCGGAATTCCCAGCTATTTCAATTGTTCCCATTCACCCTAAACCAAAGCTCCACCCTAAATCCAAGGTTTAGAGTCCAGATTTCCGCAAACTGTAAGCTGATTTACAACATTCGGAAAACCTTTAGCGGTTCTGTAATCTGCTCCAGCCCGATTCCAATTAATAGGGTCCCTACAGATCAACTATTGGTCCGAGAGTTAATCGAGCTAGAAGCGGTTGAAGCTGCGAAGAATTTTCGCAATTTTATCTTAGCTCCCCGAGGAGCTTAGCGTGGATGGCTGCTGTTGACACGGTTTCCTTGTTCCTTCCACTTGGGAATGGAGGGAAAGTTTGTTTTATAACTTTTATGTTTGCCAAGAGCAATTTATTCTGAGGACCGATTGGAATATAATTGATGTTTAATATCTCAGATTTTATGTTCTGCGGAAAGGATATTGATCACCAAGGTATTTAAATATTAGCATAATTTTGTGCCTAGAATAGCTATACTTATTAAGATAGATGCACTGAATATATAATATTATATTGAATATGATTTAGTCCGTGTTGACTATTATGGTTTTAATATTTTTTAAATAGGTACGTTCTCATTATTTTGGACCTTTTAAATCATCATGGATAGAGTTTTTTATATTACAAGTTTTATTCAATTTTTCTGTAGACTAAATTAATCATATATGTCTGTAAAAATTATTGTTCTTCAAGGTCATTGCATTATATGTGAGCGGATAATAAAATAATTTCGCAAGTTCTTTTTTTTGAGGTATTTATTTTTAGAAGATAGTTCTTATAAAAGAAAAATAAATAGTTTAACATTACGAAATTTAAGTAAATTGTAGTATTAAGTAATTGAACACGAGCCTTGTGGATTATCGTTGACGTTTGAAGTTTACGCTAACCCCTCGACCAGCGGTTATAAGAAATGGGGTTTCATAGAGGGTGTCGCTTTACTGTATCTGACCCATGAAGCTATAGACTACTACTGGAGGTTATACTCCTGCCACAGAATTTGTGTCATTTCCAATTATTGCTGACTCTTTAGTGCTCTGGCCTGTCTTTCATTTCGACATTTTTAACTAACATCACAAGACTTTTTGAAAGAGAGGCTAGGATATTAGAGAGAGTCAGCAATATTTGGAAATATAATCGGGTCTTCGTTAGGAGTGTAAACTCTATTAGTATAATAGCTCCATCATCTCACCCTGCGAAAGGAAGTCTCATTGCAATTAGTGTGAAAAAATCTGTAGTTGCAATTGTCATTTCAAAATCCGATTAAGTCACGGTTAGGGCTACTTTTTTTGTAGTTAACATTTGTACTTATCCACTAAACACTTTATTTAACACTTTCTTTTACTCTCCAGCAAACCGGTTTCACTTTTTACAGTATCATCAGGGCTTTGAAACCAAACAAATCTTCATAATCTAAAATCTTTAGTCTAATATCTTTACTTTCAAAGCCCTGATGATGCTGTAAAAAGTGAAACCGATTGGCTGAAGACTAACAGAAAGTGCTAAATAAAGTGGATAAGTACAAGTGTTAACTATAAAAAACGTGTGTACACAATGGAATTCCACCAAGTGCCGACGATAGCAAGTATAGATTCTATTAGGGCTACTTGCAAATTTTTAGATTAAGTCTTTAACTTTGACTTAGCTTCTTAGTAGTTTCTGTGAGTTAGTTTTTTGGTAGTTTCTCTGAGTAAGCTTCTTGGTAGTTTCTCTGAGTTAGTTCTTAGTTTAACTCATAATTAAACGTAACCCAGGAACGTGCGAGCGGCTCTTAGCTAATACTTTGTGTTATACTTATATTCACTCCTTACTTCTCTAAGCGCCCTTAATTCTTTATTGTCGTAACACTTACAATTACTAGTACCATCTTCTTAACTATTGCTTCTAACCCTCCTATATCACTTCCAGTTGCAGAAATCTTTGTCAAAGAAAAGCGTCTCCGAATATTTCCACACAATGGCCCACAATTTTCCACAATTGGTACCTGAGCAGGCCGAATGTAAATGCCCAACTTGAATTGAGTTTGACTTGGAATTGCTCGGAAACAGCGTTGTTGAAACAATACGATCTGTTTAACTGATTCAGCTGATAATTGTGTTAAGTGCCGCATATTGCTGATCTTTGTCGTCTGTAAAACAATATTCCTTGTCTTGCGGAGCGTTTGGTTGCTGAAGTCAAACAACCTTTGGAATGATCATACTTAGGTTTACTCATAATTCCGGCTCTGATATTAGAAAAATAAAAATGTTAATGTTACCTCACGAGCCTGAGACTAGGAAGTAAATCCTAGCGTGAAAATATACCAGGTTACCCTTTGAACAGGATACAAAAATGCAAGGGAACTGCCGTTGTAGCGCCAAAAGGTCGAGCTCCGTTCCAGAACTCAACCGTCATTCAGTCTGAATGACTAATTTAGTGGAATAATACAGTGTAAATCATTAGAATACTGGCTGTTGCCCGCGTGGTTACTGGTCCCACAAGAACATTTTTTCGGTATAAAAACTGTCCTATATGTTAGATCAAGTCACCCTCTATGTATGTCAAATTTCATGAAAACCGGTTGAGCAGTTTGAACAGTTTTTGTGTGAATTGAAAATACAAACTTTCGCATTTATAATATCAGTAGGATTCTATTTAGTGGGATGGTGGTTGATGGACGTTACATACCTTCGTCAATATTTTGTTTACTTTCTGTTCCGTGGCTGCACCTAAGGCCAGTTCCAACCAGTCAGTATTAGCTCCAGCTGGTCGAAATCCAGCAGAGGCAGTTTTTTTTGATAATGGAAGGCAAACAAGCAGTCGGATTTCCAGATGGTAAGAGATTTACGCCGCCTAGAGACACCAAAGGTGGTAATGGTGCGTTGCCAACCTGAGGCCGGGATCTTAGGCCTCGAGCAAAAGTAAGTTTATCGGTTACCTTAACTTCCGGACCGGAACACGTCAACGGCAAGCATTGGATGTTATAGTGGCAGGAATAGGTAAGGCGGTGTTACCAACCTGGGCGAGTCGCTGTGAAACTCTACCACCTAGTAGGATGTCACGGTGTTAGTGACGGTAAGCCTATGCTCGCCTTTTACGAGCTGCCTGGCAGGAAGGCAGATGGTCTATTCTGCAAAGGAGCCCGGACCAACACGGGATTGCATGATTCATGTAGAAGTCTGGTTTCTGGGTCTATGTGAATACATTTCTTTCTCAGATTCACCAACTAACAACCACGTACTTAGGTGTTAGATCAATTAGTGCAGTTTTCCAGACTCCAGAAATAATAATTACCTAAACCTAATCACTACATGATGTGGATCGTCGTAAGGAAATTGCTAACACAAAAGTATCATTAATAATTATCTAACATGACCGCATTACACACCCTATAGCTGTGGGAATAACTAGTCTTGATAGTTTTGTAATTCTGAATACTAAGCAATCAAATACATTGCGAAAGCGCACTCGAACAATGCCGCAACAATAAACGCTATCAGAGCAATAACTTCATGGTAAGATAGCCCTTAGCTATAATGGCATTGCGTTGATAATGGCCTGCACTATCAATGCCATTTGCTATCCTGTACGCCAGGCTTTGTCTGTGGTACGATTTATTATGCGATCTTTGGGTAATACACGTATAATACGGTCGTGTTTGTTACATAAGGACGTATAATATTTAGCTAGATTAAACGTAGAAAAATAATATGAGAATATAAACAAGTTTACTTATTTCATCTCCCAGTTAGTGCACGCGGCTATCGTGTCCCAGTTTAGGAGGTAAGAAACGTAATATTTATTAGAAAGCAAGACGCAACGCACCATAAACTTCCTATTTTGCTATACGCTTGTGTTCAATATATAGTAAAAAATGTACTTCGTCTATAGACACCAATGTTGTCTAGAGATGTCATTAGTGTCTAAGAATGCTTGGCACTGGGATTTTTCAGCCCTCGTGGACGTATAGTTTATTTCGCTTTGTTTTTCAAAAAATTTTCTTATAAAATTATTTATACAAGTATAAATATTACATTTGGCACTTGATATTGTCTGCCTAACAATAACGGACTTGGCGCAAGGATATACATATGTGTATGTATATGAAGATTGACGTCAGAAGATCTACAATTCTTCTGCTTATTTTTTATTTGAACAGTTGCTGCATCTTGATCTGATAGCAAAAAAACTGAATAGTCCGATTTAAATCAAAGTTAAGTTTGAAGTAAGTTGGTTCCATGTACGCGTCGGCAATGATAATACTAGCAACTGGTCAAGTCTTAAGTTTTAGACTTAACATAGTAGTCAATTCAACTTAACTTCCGAATTGTCGGTAGATGTACATGCTAAACACAGCTTGTATTACATGAAACAGTCAGCCATTTCTGTATATATAACAAAGGGTAATTAAGGTATTCGCATTGTAGGCAATTACATAACATTGATGTGCACATCCCTGCATCCAACAATACATCACGGGTGGTCTCTACGTCTAATACAAGATAGATTGCGAGTGGGCTACCAAAGGCCCCGTTTGTAGGGTTGTCACTCGGAAAATTGTAATCGTAATATTTATGTAACGCTACAGACATAATTTATAAAAGACTAATAGAATTCAAACATATAAAACAGTAAAAAAGCGAGGCTATCTTTAATAAGTCTTACAACTCTCCTAAGATAGAAAAACATAAAGAAAACTAAACAGTTAGTTACCGACTAAACTAAACAAAAACAATTGCTAATTTAATAGACCAGTGTACAATCATTAAAATAGTTAAAAAATATTTAAATTATGTTTTTTTACTGTTTAAATGTTACTAATAGTAGTAAATTTCAGTTTATTTTCCGAAGATCCGAAGTTAGGTCGACCTACACCGAGCTGATAATAGGATGAAACCGGTTTTATAGCAAATTTAGTTTATCAGAAAAAATATTAAAAACGGGTTGCCTAAAAAATGTATGGACATTTTTTTTAATTTTTTAACATGTTTTTATTTATTAATTATTTTATTTATTAAGATTTTATCCAGACTTAAAGTAGGAATAAGACGAAGTTGCATAAGTTGGGTTGCCTGTTGTTTATCTGGATCGCCAGGTATAAACAGATAATTGTCGATGCTATTTACTTTCATTGGATCGGATAATAAGAAAAAATATATATGTGCAGTTTCATTACAATTTTTATAACAATTTAAGTTAATATATAGGGTTGCCTGAAAAAAAAATTGGAAATGTTAAATTTTTTTTTAAATAATAAAAAATATTCGATCCAGGATATTTTATGCAACCCATTTTAAATAAATTTTCTAATATACTAAATTTGCTATAAAACCGATTTCATCCTATTATCAGCTCGGTGTAGGTCGACCTAACCTTTTTTGTGTAACCTTGATTACTATTTTAGCAAGTGTCTTGCATTAGGTAGAGTTGTTGGTTATTGTAATATATTGTTCGAAAATCATTGAATATTTCGAGTTAAAATAATTCCAGAAAACCATTAGATTTATAAGTAAACTTTAATACAGTCTGAATATCATAGATAAATAGTATTGAATTTGTCTATGAAGGTTTAGGAAAAAAATGTATTACGTGAACGCATTTAGTAGTTCTAGCTTCTTTCAAGTGTCAACCCTAGAGTGTAACACGAATTCCTGTGATAGATACAAACTCCGCAATACATTACCCGAGTCCCGCGACGCTGACTGTTCGATCGCCATGGATCGGCGATGCATACCAAGTGACGACTACCGGACGTAACATATACATAGATATATATTGTGAATGTAGATATATGTGAATGAGTTAATTAGTACCAAATGCACTTATGACATGGGCATCATGAATGTATTAATATATTGCGAAATTTACTTTAGCCATCTTATTAATAAACAAAGAGGAAAGTAAGTAAGTACTCCAAGATTTCATTGACATTATAGTCTTGTTGACACTGTAACAGAAGGTATAATGTCAACGATGATGTCAATGAAGCAAAATGAGTCTAAGACCTATCTATTGAGAAAGTCATGTGTCCAATAGATTGAAAAAAGTTGAAACGATAATAATATTTTGTATCGTCGCGTGTCTAATGTCTGCTACTAAAAAGGGAAGATTCATCCTAAAAATAATATAAGCCATCGTAAAAGTGTTCTATGAAACGCATTTCGTTCAAAATTAGGGACGCTAAGAGGCCGTTCACCTCGCAAATATCTTCCCCAATACTGACGAAAATATCCACCCTCACCCTAATTCCGGGTATCCCCTGACTAGCCCCCCACGCGTCGCCATAACGACCGGCCCCTTCAAGGTGCATTCGTGATACAATTATAAGCAGACAAACATACTTTTACGTTGAAGCGAGTTTGTTTTTCATGTCTAAAATACTCTGTTTCAAATTTAGATAGCGCTAATATAATGTTGTAAAATGGGGTTTATCTCTCTATATTATGTCTAAATTGTAATTTTAAATAAATCAGTAACGTATTTGAGTTTTAAATATAAATTGCATCTTCGTATCCCTTTGGCGTTTAAACTATACATATGGTAAATCTAAGAAAGATTTGCATTTTGATTGTCTTTGTCTTCTAGTATTATATAAGGCAATCTTGTTTTAGTTAGGTAATTGATTCTCAAACCGTCGTGAAAAAAATACTTGTAGCCTATAGACGTCATTAATATCATAAGCTGCCAATCTGAAGCTGACATAATAAGCCACCTTAGTAAGCACGCTAACCATTTAAAATACAAATCTCAATATAAATAGCTATTCCCTGTTTTAACGTTGAAACTAATATGATAATATTTCTTGTTCCAGGGATGCCGGTTTCCTGAAGATGGCCTCACGCACCCCGTCCCTTGAGTCGCTGCCCGGTGCCAACTCTATAGGTTCGCTGGAGCGTGGCTCCATATCGCCTCTGACTTTAAGTGGCTCTTCGCCACCTGCGAGTGACTCTGCCGTATGTGACCTTCGTGAGTTCGACGGCCTAGACACCACCTGTGCTATTTGCCGAGAAACGTTCGTCGACCCAAAAGTCCTCAATTGCTTTCATACTTTCTGCCGAGGCTGCTTGGAACGAGAACAAACACACCCGGACAAAGTTACCTGCGTTACTTGTCGCGTAGACAGCCAGCTACCACACGCCGGTGTGCCTGGTTTACTGACAAATCTTGTTATTGCTGCAGCCGTCGAACAAGACGCTGATTTACTCCCAACCGCACGTCAAACTAATTCTCCCTCCGCTCGGTGCACGGGCTGTAAATCAAAAGAATCGGACGCAGTAGCACGTTGTGTAGATTGCGCTAATTTTCTTTGTCCAAATTGCGTCATGGCGCACCAATTCATGCATTGCTTTGAAGGCCATCGCGTGCTTAATTTCACGGATTTAACAAAAGACGATAAGGGTATGCTTGGGTCGTCCCTTACTCCCAGCGGTGACAAAACTGCATTCTGCCCCAGACATAAAAATGATATCCTCAAATACTATTGTCGTACCTGCTCAGTTCCAGTGTGCAAAGAATGTACGATAATTGAACATCCATCTGCTTTACACGATTGTGAACATTTGGCTGATGCCGGACCTAAGCAATTAGAACAAATGCAACAAGCAGTTAATGAAGCTAAAACCCGGGCTACGGAAATTAAACATGTAGTAAAAACGGTTGAACATGCTGCAGGAAAACTACAGGTGCAATATCATAAAGCTCAAAATGAAATTAACGACACGTTTCAATTCTACCGCTCTATGCTCGAAGAGCGTAAGCAAGAATTACTTAAAGAACTCGAAAGTGTTTTTTCTACAAAACAAATCGCTCTTACGGTGGTCGGACAGAAAGCTCAAGAAACAGTTGATAAAATTTACCAGACATGTGAATTTGTCGAAAGGCTAACTAAATGCGCCAATATAGCTGAAATTTTAATGTTCAAGAAACTTTTAGACACGAAATTGCAATCATTAATGAGTACAAATCCTGAGCAGAGTGTTCAGACAGCTTGTGAACTCGAATTCGTCTCAAATTATCAAGCGATACAAGTTGGCGTTCGAAACACTTTCGGTTACGTGCGTTCAAGTTCCGAATCTAACGTTGGGCCAACTAAACAGCCACCTATTGCACGACCAACAAACGGGTCTCTTTTAAATGGTGGTTCATCGTCAAGTAGTAGCAGTGTCAATGGAAGCTCCGGAAGTTTGAATGGTGGAATACATTTACCGTCAGGTCTTAACGGAGTGTTGGATCGTCCGTATACTAATGGACTTTTAGGACATACTAGCCAGTCAACATCACCATTTGACTCCAATATAATGTCTAAAAGGTTTAACAGTGCTAATACACTTGGACCTTTCTCTACCACTATTGGTGATATTAACCTTAATGGAATAAACCCTTACGAGAAATGGTCCAATGGTGGATGTGACTCACTCTTCCCTACAGCAACGCCTGATCCTTACTCAATTACTGCCGCAGCTCATACAGACCCTATTCTTGATTTAACAAACAAACTAATATCTACTGCCATTTTTCCACCAAAATCTCAAATTAAACGACAGAAGATGATTTACCATTGCAAATTTGGCGAGTTTGGTGTTATGGAAGGACAATTTACAGAACCAAGCGGGGTAGCTGTTAACGCTCAAAATGATATTATTGTTGCCGACACCAACAATCACAGAATACAAATATTTGACAAAGAGGGACGTTTCAAATTTCAATTCGGTGAATGCGGTAAAAGGGACGGTCAGCTCTTGTATCCGAATAGAGTAGCAGTTGTGCGCACATCTGGTGACATTATAGTTACAGAGAGATCACCTACGCATCAAATTCAAATTTATAATCAATATGGTCAATTCGTACGTAAATTCGGCGCTAACATTCTCCAACATCCTCGTGGTGTTACTGTCGATAACAAAGGCCGTATTGTAGTTGTGGAATGCAAAGTAATGCGCGTTATCATATTTGATCAAGTTGGTAACGTACTCCAGAAATTCGGCTGTTCTAAACACCTGGAATTTCCAAATGGCGTGGTTGTTAATGACAAACAAGAAATATTCATTAGTGACAACAGGGCACACTGCGTAAAGGTGTTTAATTATGAAGGTATATACTTACGTCAAATAGGAGGAGAAGGAGTAACGAACTATCCCATTGGCGTTGGTATCAATGCAGCTGGGGAAATTCTTATCGCAGATAATCATAACAACTTTAACTTAACGATATTCACGCAAGATGGCCAATTAGTATCTGCTTTAGAAAGTAAAGTGAAACACGCACAATGCTTCGACGTTGCGCTTATGGATGATGGGTCAGTTGTGCTTGCTAGCAAAGATTACCGGCTTTACATCTATCGTTATGTGCAAGTTCCGCCAATAGGTATGTGAGTCTCCCGAAATGATCACAGAAGATCGAATTGACCGATGAACTGTAAGCCAAAAAAGCGACACTCTTAAAATGTAACGTGAAAACTATTCTGGCCATGTCAATTTTAAAGATAGTGACGATTTATTGTGGTCATTGACTGAACAATATCATAAGTGCGAGTGTTAAGAGTGCGTCTGTCTCGATGTGATTAATTTAAGCATGAAATTTCTTAAAAAAATATTTTGGCATGAGATCTCTGAGTCCGTTATTTCCAATCGAAACTGTAATGAGATTAGTTTTAGTATTGACATTGTTATATAAATAACTATTTGAAGAATAGAGATTATACCATTGGTTCGATCCAGTAAAGTAAACGGTTCTCGACCCTTATCATTTTTTTAAACTATTAAATAATATTTTTTCATATCCCATGTCGTTAAATTAGGGATGAATATTAAGGGCGTTTGTATTATTTAGCCCATTTGTTGGACCAATATTTTAACTATTATTACTTAAAAATTGTTAGGCGTTAAGCGTGTGATTTTATCGTAATAAGAGAGCATCGAGCGGTATTGTTGTTAGTTTTAAGATATTCTTCGGCACAATGGCACTTCCTGTTTTTAACTAGCACTTATTCTGTGTCGATGAAACCATGATTATGAAAGTAAGTTGTTATTATTAGGTAAGTGTTAAATTGATTGAGCTAATATGGACAATCTTTAGTTACTACTCCTTTTAATGTAGTTACAAAATTTTAGGAAAATGTGATGTTAGGGGTTTTATCAATGACAAAGTTGACTGCGGCGTTTCTAAAGATACCTTCAATGATAGGTTTTTTTATTGAATCCCATTAAAGACCTATTGTTGACTTTACCTACTCTCATTTAGCATCACAAGATCAAAAAGGTACCACAGTCAGTTTCACAAATTCAGTTAAGTCTTTTGACTAAAAACCGTGAGTATTATACAAGCATTTTAGATTAACTAATAGCAATGGTTGTACTTTTTTTTATTCTCATGTAAACGGATATTTGTTAAAATCGTTTTTTTATATTTACCGACGACGTCATAACCGCCTAGTCACTGAGAGCCCACGGATCCATAAATTCCTCAATATCGTTGTTTTTTTACCAATTAGACATTTTGATTTATAATGTTATTCGTTTTTTTACAAATAAGTAGGTATTTGAATATTTTGATAGTAATTGGACACGGTAGTAACTAGTAGAGCACTTAGCAATTGGTCGTCTCGCTAGACTTTTTTTTAATTATGTTTTTGAGAAGTTAGTTGAGGTATAGCACTATGCGATTTGTGTTTTGCTGCTTACTCGAGTATTATAGCTGGATCGGTATACAAAATAATTATACTGTTTGTTATTCTGGTAAGATATTTTTGTACGAAACAAATTTATTTTGTAGCAGTAGTATTATTATACGGTGCATGTGTAACGTTTACTTTCTTTATTTTTTTATGGATATGCTACTATTATTTTTTTACATTACCGTGTGTTTGAGTGTATTAGCAGAATTATTTTAGTTATATTTTCATTAGTTTTGATTTTTTAGTAATTATTAGTGTTTTTAGAATTTTTTGCTGAATCTATGACAATAAAGAGATCTGATGCGATCCAATGCTCCCTTGTTGGAGTTCCACTTTTATTTTCTGATCTGTATAAGTTATTTTTGTAAGTAATGCTACAATTGGGTGATATTCCTGTTTTTTAAATATTTTAATAATAATTAAATATACATTGAAAACACGTCGATTGATGATCGTAACTGCTTGCATTGTTTGTTTTTTAGCAAGACCTGCGTAATAAGTGCCATAAAACCATGTTGTGATTTAATAAGTGATATTTAGTATTTGTAAATATGTACCATAACTCAATAAATTAAGACCAGATCAATAATTTTCAATTTTTTTGTCTTACTTTCTTTTGAGTGCAAGATTGTATCCAAATAATGTACTGGTTTCAGGAATGAATTTAGTTTTGTATTTATTTCGGAGTTTTATTTTAACAAATATTTTTAATTTTCTACAGTTACTTGCACTGATCAAAGATATTTTAAGACTTACGATCGTCATATACAAAGTTTAATGGTCTAAGGCCAATGTTACAGGAAATAAATTATGTTTATAAGTAAATACATTATAACAGGGATATATTTTATTAATTATTTCCAGGACTTTCTATAGAAAGCACGTGGCTTTTCACGTAACTTGGTAATCCTATAGGTTATTAGATAAATGAATTTAAATATTAGTACTTGATTTAACCTGATTTCTTATTATAAACATTCTATGTTAAAAACCATTCATTTTGTTAGGCTTTTATTCATTGCATATGACGAGTATTCTTCATGATTATGTTGATTTTCATTTCATTTTCAAGTACACGATGCTCACAGGCTGCTTATCATCTCGACATGTTTTCGATCGAAAGACACATCAGAACTTTTAACCATTAGATTAGGTGAAGTAGAATTATTGTCCAATCTTAAATGTCCAAAATTCAGTGATGAATCACCAATGATTTGATATATAGACTGCCCTGTTCCTAGTAAATTTAAATTATTATCATTAATAAGATCGGATAAACTTATTATATTTCACTTAATCTACTGTGATAATCTTAATTGTTTGTAAGTTGTCAAATTATTTGTTTTTAGTATCATCATAGTAGTCTACTTTACCTCAGGTTTCTTATGTGAGCATATAAATTTTATTATTTTTGCTTTTGGCATTTGGTGGTGGTTATCCTGATAATTCACATTCGCAAATCTGAGGTTGAGTCAGAAATTTTGGGCTTATGATTACTTATACAAACCAGAATACCATTCGTTAAATTACACCTTAAAGTCGTGATTTCAACGAATGAAATAATTTTGGTTAAAACATACGCTTCACTTAAATTAATTTTTTAACGTATTATATTTGTATTAAGTACCTATAATAGTGTATCAAAATTCTAAGTAGGAATTTGCAAATAATGACAATTGCTCCTTTAATGTTTTTACTTCTAAATATGTATTTTATTTTCAATAGTTATGAGTTACATTAATTAAAATATAGTATTCGATTTACGTTTCTCTTTTAACAATTTTACGAATTAATATTGAACACATTTTTTTGTTTTTGCATAATATTAATTAATTTTACGAAAAACTTTTCATTCTTAAAATTGCATTTCTAAAGCTTAAGGACTGATTTAATTTGACACATGTTTTGTCTTAAATATATTTTGTCAATGTTTGTTGTTATAATTATATTATTTTTTTAATTATTTGTATAAACCATTGTTCTTTAAATTAATGTACGTCGTTTTGTTTTGAATTATTTTGTTGTATAATTGCTTTTTTATAATAATACCAGTTCATTGCAGTTATATTGTGTGTTTTATTTTTTTCCAAATAGCTTCAAAGACTTTGGTTTCAACTATTTTACCAGTTGTAAATTAGTTGCAACTGAATGAATTTGTTTTGAAATTTGTGTCAAAGAATCTTTTTGAGTGAATTCTTAAACAGTCTGTGCCTTAATCACCAGTTTCATTACTTCCAAAATAGATAATTTATAGCCACACGTTCCGCATCGCTTCTTTGCTTCACCTTTTCACGTCGTTTATGATTCTTTGACACAAATAAAATGGTGTGGTAATAGTTTCTATAAGTGTGTGTAAGTACTTTGGAAATTTGAGTGTGTATGTGTGTGTATGCATTTTTATAAGACTTCATTTAAAACAGTTGGTGTTGGGGAACAAACGACGGCATGAGATTTGTAAGTATTGCTTTAGAGTTAACTACACCGTTGAATTAAAGCACATAAGCGGTTTGCTCTTTGCTAGTATCAATCAATGGCACATTAGAAATGCTTTAAATTTTTACACCAGTTTTTTAATTCTTTTAAAGGAATTTAAAAGGACACGTAAAATTGAGGGGTTATGAAAATGGCACTGTGTCTCAGTGGTTAAGGCGGTAGACTTAAATGAACGACACATTTCTAAAACTACATATTCTTATGAATGTAGGCTATAAAAAGTACGAGGTAAGATCTATTTGTATTTAAGTGTAAGAATATCCCGATGAAGCTTTACTTTTCTACAAAATTGTAGATGTAAAACAGAAGTAGGGTTTAATGGATCCAATTTCTCATCTTTCCTGCAGCAGCACTGCTTGAGATTACATGACGAATCGCTAACCAAATAACCACTATTTCCAAGTCAATTACTCTAGGGAACATTTTACTACTTATTAGCACTTACTAGTCTAACGTAAGCACGAATTAGGCTTACAAAAATTGTTTATAATTTTATACTCAGCATTTCTTAAGGTTAAAATTAAGGTTCACTTATGAAGTCTTATTTATATCACGATTTACCGTCATTAACGAGAACTTAACTAACTTTTCTTGTCAAAACAATAATCTGTCTGGTTTGAAATATAGCTTCATCTACTGCTGCTGTATTATTAGGTTATAGACTTCTCTTCTCATCCCAATTTTTAATATGATAGATAGCACGTATTAGATTGGCCTAAGTGTATTTTTATTTTTGCATTATTTTTTTAAGAATTGTCATGATACAGTTAGGTCTGTTAGTCTGCAATGATCATTGATGAAATTTCAAGCCTCTTAGCACACCATGACGATTATTTTCCTTTTGCAAAATTACAAATCAGGAAGTGTGTAAAATTTATGTAAATATTAGTTGAACTACTTTGTTAGACTTACTGTATAGGTGTAAGGGTTGAAAAGAAGTGTACGTGATGGCAACGGATTATCGAGCTGGGTCGTCAAAAGCATGTATTTTTATAATGAAAATTATAAATCAACGATAGGTGTAATTTGTAAAATGTTGTTTAGAATTGAGACTATGTTATTAGGACGTGATTTGGGTACAGTTAGCAAAAAGTCTGGTTTGTTAAAGATGTAGCAATACGCGAATTTGGCAGGCTTAAATTGACTAATAAGAATTGTAACGGTAACCATATCGATAGCTATACTCGTACTATATTGTTTGAAAATGATTAATCTTAAACAGTTAAAATAAATTCACCTGTTAATGTATTCATCATGGTAGTAAATAATGTATTAATGTTAGCTTGTCAAATGTATGTGGTTGACGATTTGGTCACTTATTTAATTATTCGTAGCGTCGTTGAATTTTATAGAACTTAACGGTACGTTGACATAATATACTACGCGATTTTTGTAAATAACATTGTCGCTGCTGCGTTCGTTTACAGAATCTAATTTATTCATTGTTTATGTACCTCCGCTCTGGTGAACAAAATACAGCCATATTTTACGACTTTTCCATTGACAAGCTGTAAAGTTTTAAAATGTGGTCCAGTGAGCGTACGATACGCGATCAATTGCTCAGGAATTGTATAAGTTTTTCTCATTGTATTTAAATTATTTATATATTTTGTATCATCGCTTCTAATGAAATATAATAGAAGCGGCTATGTTGTGTCATTGTTGAATTTCATTGATTCGCTAACTGATATATAATTTAGTGAATTTTGCACAGAACGTTGGTGTTTCACTTGATTTTTGAAATATTTTTCTTGTATAAAATGCATGCAATGATTTTACTGCATAATCGACTGAAGTTGCGTTTTTTAAATATAAAAAGATATTTTTGGACATAGTGTTAAACGGAACAAGAAAGCCAAATGAAGTTGGCCGATTTTCGAAACAGTGTTTCAAAATTGACGTTGATTCCGTTTTACGCAAATTGTCAAAATTGTGATTGTTGTAAGTTAAGGTGAAAGAAACAAAGCACATAAATGCACAAACCATCCATCCTCAAAGAATACTACGCTGAATGTTTTGATTAACTCACGTTTGAATTTATGATACATTTTATTGTAAAAAATAAATGAAAATATTTTACTATCGCTTATGTTAGTTGAGACGTTTGCAAATAATAGTATTTATTTTCCCAGTGATGATAATTTTAAAATCAAAGTTTTGGAGTTCTGTAGGGGCATAACGACTATTTATAGTAATGGATTAATGAATATTGAATTTAGATGTAGTTATATTTAAGTATAGTTTTGTGCTTTTATTTTCTCCTTCGTGTTTTAGCAGTCAGTAGTGCGATTTATAAATTATTCTCTTTTAGTATTTCACTTGATACGTACCGTGTTATTCCAGTGACAGGAGAAGTCATTTTGAAATTTATATTTTTAGTTTATTCACGTGTGTTAGCTACTGTAATATAAGGTGTGTGATTTTAGTTAACGATATGTTTCTATAGTATAAGGAAAGATTCCAAATGAAACTGATTAGACAAACTACGGCGTAGTTAATAACATATCAATATATTTTAATTATAAAAAATGTTTGGAGCGTATGGAAATGGTTAGTGAAATAGTATACAATGTTGCTATATATGACGTTTGACATACTGACAATATAAAAACAGTTCTGATGTGTTAAAAATTAAAGGTTTAATAGAGAATTGTTTCCCTAGATGAAACACAACATATCTTCCACAAAGTGGTGATAATGGAGTTTACATAGTCCAAATTGAGTTTCGTTGGTAATTTGATGTTGGTGATGTGATGGGCTATCTATTTGGAATCTTTCTTATTGAAGCTAGTCGCCAAAGAAAATTGCTTCTAGATAATAAATGTTATCCTAATATGTGTATGCACGTAAGATTTAAAATTAACTTAGTTATATGATGCTTAAATTGTCCACACACAAATCGATTTTACACACTTGATTAATGCCATCCTGCCAGAAATAAGACACAATGCTTATGATGAACTAAATTTATATTAATATCCTACTTAGTGTACGATGTAGTGTGTATTTTTAGATATTGCATTGTCTATGTTAGTTTAGTGGTTAAGACACTTTGAGCTTTGAACAGTCTGTCACAGATATTTTTTACGAATGTAAAGTTTGTGGAATGATCTCACCCCATGCTCTCAATTAGAGTAATCACGTAGTATATCTAAGATTTAATAACGTAACTGCAAACGTAACTGTCACCTATAACTGAAATGCTTTTGCACAGCATTTTCATTTAAATCACAAATTGAAAATATGAGCATTTCGCGTAACAAGCACTAAGAGCTTCAACTGTGTATATAAGGCCCGTCATTAGTGTTATGGCATCCGTTAAAGATATACATAATTCAGTAACGTTTACTATATGTACTACTGAAACACCATATTGCGCCGTGGCCTTATATTTGAGGGGATATTTTATTCCTTTTATAAAAAGAATAAAACTCATTTGAACTTTGTACAGACTTAAGTATTTCTATGTCTCATCCCTTTATGTTTTACATTTTAAAGTAATAAGCTAACGGTGATCTTGTTCATGTGTATTATCCGTACATAGGTTAGATGTTGCGGTAGCGTTCTGTGTAGTATCGCTTTAGCTACATTCTAGCGTGTAATAAATTGTTAATTTCAATACGTGCATATCTCCAACACTTGATCATTATTGTTACCTACATTAGTTACTTCGAGACTGTTCAAGATGTACTCTATCGAGTTTTCTCTAAAGGAAAGGGCTGTTTTAGCAGATATTTTTGATACATTGAGGATAATCGAAGGGAAACGATCTTGTATTGTAGATAATTCAATCAAATAATGGGGCCTGCTTCAAGGGTTGCTCCAAATACGAATGGAGTCTTGTTCTGAAGTTACCCGTTGGTCTTCGCGGACTTGTTGAGCATCATCGTCTAGATGTACTGTTTTCTCGTCTTTACTTCATAAGTATGGATTAAACAATTAATGTTACTGTAACGAAAAAAAAACAATGTTGTTCTTATATGAAATGCGATAACGTTCGCCAATAACTTGTTGTTTTTCATATATTCGTAATATTTCCTTTATTTTTTGTACTCTTTAGTATTAAGATAATTATAAAATGAGAACTATTCAATGTTGATTACTCTAAAACCAATAATGTATGTGTTAAGGTCGATGTAATTAGTTTCCCCGAGAGCCTTACTAGCGGAGAAGCCTTTTCCTTAGAATATTCCCTACTTCCTATTTCATTACAAAAGTACGAAACGGCAAAACAAATCATTGTATAAAAATGCGAAGCCGTATTTTGTCACCTACGCTATTACACTTTTGAAATATTTTCAATTCATAAATAATTCTCTAAATACAGTTTTAAAATCCAAACCTCAAGCAGATTCCATATTGTTTCAGGCCTAGCAATGTTTTAAGGTAAATTTAAGGGTTCATCATTTCTTACTTAGATTGTATGACTCAATTTTAAGACTGATCACAAAAAAAAAATGAAAAAAATAATAAAAAATAACAACTTTATTCCTGAAATGTTTTCATATTTTAGGTAGACTATGATTTTATTTGTAAAATCATTTGATTAAATAAATAGATTAGTGAAAATGCGAATGATGTTAGCCAAATATAGGTGATGGTAATTTGCTTGATCAAATGCATTTACAAACGGTACGTCTTCTATCACTACCTTCCTGTCTTCTTTCCTACAAGACGATGGTAAAAAAAGACGATGAAAGATTGGTGACTAATAAACTCATAGTAATGTTAACTTCAGAAATGTTGACGTTACTGTTAAAATTGATGGAAAAAAAGAGAAAAATACTATTTGTTGCCAAAGTGTTGTTAGGAATAAAAGTGTAGTTATAAAATCGGTTGTCACATGCATAATTAAGTTGTTCTTGGGTGGTTTGAGATTAAGGAGAGAAGTTAAAAAATATTTCCAATCATATATTTTTTCATAATGAACTTGATTGCTAATCGATACTTAAGGTTTATAACTGTGTAGGAATTAAATTTAACGTGTGGTAAAATTTATCATTGCCACGATTTCGTCTTTCTGAAATGAAAACCCTGAAAATGATAACATTATCAAAAATTAATTGGCTGTCCGATTGAATGGTACGTGTTTAAATTGTTGTGGAGTACTGAGACAAATCGTGGCAAATGATTTAGTTGTTTAGTGTTCATGTTACTTTAGATTGTATTTGCGAGTTCTGCGATCTTTGAACCAAACTGATTCACCTGTTTCCGTCTTTGAAGCACATTTTGTCATATCAACCCCACTTGTATTAATATCTTATTTATTGATGTTAAAATATTTTTAATATTAAAATTAACACAATATTTTAGCTGTTAAAATTTAACTTATTGCTATTTATTTTATCATATTTATGAAGCTAGTCAGTGAGTTTTGATTAAGTTAGTGTGTAATGGCTCGTTCATATGTTTATCATAAACATTGAAAAATTATGTGATTTCCACGGTATTCTAGAAAAAGAAACCTTTACATTCTAAGTTGTGTAATGCTCCTATGATACTTTAATATTTTATCATTTTGTTGACAATGTTTCTAACATGCTTCTTTTTCTAGTCAACTTTCGACACTTTACTTGTGTCTATATTATTGTCTGTTCCTGTTTAAAGGTTTTCAGTTAATTTCAACGGTATAGTATTATACCTAAGTTTCCAAAACTATTGATTACATTAAATGTTCGTTTTTTAAATAATAAATAGTTAACTTCGGCTTAATGTAAACTTTTTTGATAAAACATGTATTTAATGTTATTTGACAATGGAAAAAGCACTGATTTTAGCAAGTTACTTCAGTTTTATCGGTTTTTAATTTCAACGGTAGATTCGAACCTAATATGGTCTTTAATAACATATTATAAATTCCATTATTTTTGGCATTGGCAAGAAATCTTAATTACTGTTTAAACAATAAAATATTGTCGATAACATTTCATATTTTGTTCGTGCAAATCTATTCTTGATTTATTCTTTTATCTGTAAGTATGTCAATAAGGTCTTATTCTTATTGCTTTTACAATATTTTTAATTTTTGTACCTTGATTAGTAATGTAATTTCATAATCTTCCATTAGTTGATTTTACCATTTTGTGTAAATGAGTTTGTGTTTTTCTTCTAATTGTTTGCTTTTAGTATAACATGGGGCGAAAATGTATGCCTATGTTATGTAATATTCGGTATTTTGACTTTTTAAAATCATTAAAAAGACTGCATTTAATCTTGAATTTCCCATGTGTGTGATTATATCCTACTTTAGTTTAATTAATATGTTACATTATTATTTTCCATTCTATATATAGATCAATTTCACCACTTCTTGACAATACTGAGATAGTCTTTACCTGACTTAAGACTTGCGATATCAGGCTTTAAATATTTTGTTTTGTCCTATGGTGGAGTGTTGAAGTACACATTTCTGAATATATAATTAAAGTACCCCCCATAAGCCACCTGAAATGGGTTTAGTACGAGTGGTCATATTTTGATTGAAGAATAGCCTCAGCTGTATCGAGTGTGATTACGAAAAGCAATGTCTAACCAATCGTTAGACGTAATCATAACTAAATAAGCAAGCTGTTTTTGAAATATGGAAAGGTAATACGAAATTTACCTGTCACTGGATGGTAGCTGGTATTGACAGTAAGAAGGCGAAGACTGCACGAATAGTTAGGATGGTATATACTACCCTTTTAACTAAACTGTTGTAACAGTGATGGTGTTAATGACTAGCAAACTATGCGTGCTCTTTACAAGCTATCTGTCGGACAGTTCTTTTATTTTTATTTATTTATTATATTGGAAGGCAAACAAGCAGACGGATTTCCTGATGTTAAGAAATTCACGCCGCCTAGAGACATCAAAGGTGGTAATGGTGCGTTGCCAACCTGGGGCAGAGATATTAGGCCTCGAGCAAGAGTAAGTTTACCGGCTACCTTACCCTCCGAACCAGAACACGTCATGACGTTTTGGCGGCAGGAGTAGGTAAGGCGGTGGTACCAATCCGGGCGAGTCGCTGCTAAACTCTACCACCTAGTCAGATGTCACGGTGTTAGTGATGGTGAGCCTATGCTCGCTTTTTACGAGCTGCCTGGCAAGGAAGGCAGATGGTCTATTCTACAAAGGAGCCCGAACCAACACGGGGGAAACCAACTCAGAAAATTCGAAGCACCTTTTTTATTTATTATACGTTCTAATAGATGTGCCCTAAGGTTTTGGCGCATTCTTATTAACGTCACCATCCAACCCCTTGAAAGTAATTGACATCGACCTGGCAACCTGGATAAATAACAGGCAACTTTTGTACAGTCCATACGCCTTATTTTTATATCGGAATTAATCTTATTTTCCTAATGTTGCACCGTTGAATGCAATAATGCAATAAAAATATTGTGCAGCATTTTCAAGGAATCCAGTTTTAATATATTACCCGATATATACTCGTATAATAGGTTTCATCCTATTATTAGCTCGGTACAGGATCTAGCTTCGGATCTTAGCTAATAAATATTAATTACCCGTATAAATAGTATGAAATTATAGATTAGTACTGAAATTTACTTATCCCTGACGCCAATACGCCCGTGCTCGGCATAGTCGTGTTCGAGGGGGTTGCGTGTTCGGTAATTCACTAAGTAAAGCTGAGATTCAGAGATCACTAAGCTGAGATTTCCCAGGTTTCTATCTTGGTGTAAAGACAGATGTGGCGTCGTTTATTAATCAGAAAATCCACAAAATTCCAATGATATACATTAAAATTCACCTTTATGGACGTTAGCTAGCTGCATTCCCTCATATATTTTATATTACTGTAACTTCTAATATACAATGGGTTTACAAAAGCTTCTTTTGGCTGAATTTAAGAAGTGGTGAAACTGAATTACAGTGAACTATAAATTGTTCTAGAACATTCCATTTAATTTTGAGGTTATTAGTGTTTATTTTGTACGTGTGGGTTGAACAGCATCATTCGCAATCTGTAATTCCATTCCTTTCCCGATCCCGGGAAGTGGACGCATCGATACTCTACAATATTTGTTATTCGAATAATTAAGTTAGCAAGTAAGAATTGATAAATAATATCTGATGATAATTTACTTGTATGTTGTATTAAAATGATGAACACGAAATAAAGGAAGTGGTTTGAAAATGTTGGTTTCATTTATTTTATGTTTTTTATATTGTGAGATGACAAACAATCAGAGCTCTCATCATCTTTGCCTCTATGTTCTAGTGGTCCAGCATTGGACTTGACTTCTTGAAGTCCCGGATTCGACCCCTGAGTCGGGCAACAAAAAAACTGAAAAATGTGTTCTAATAAAAATAATCTCTGAGATTGGATATGTGCCCGGTTGACATTGTGGGACTTAGTATCTGCGGCTAGTCGTGGGTGCCCTGGTTGTTTCTCTGTCTACCTCTTCGGGGATATCGGTGTTGAGATCCAAACGATCAGAGCTTTGTATAAGAGACACCCCTTGCCTATAGATTCCATATCCTTTACTTTTAAGTAGGTACTTATGTTTTTTTTATGATAATGGAAGGCAAACAAGCAGGCGGATTTCCTGATGGTAAGAAATTCACACCGCCTAGAGACACCAAAGGTGGTAATGGTGCGCTTCCAACCTGAAGCCCAGATGTTAGGCCTCGAGCAAGTAACTTTACCGGCTACCTTACTCTCCGAACCGTAACAGGTCAACGGCAAGCTTTGGACGCTATGACGGCAAGAATAGGCACGATCTTCAAGTCTTGATTTCAGGTATTTTCAAGTGCACCGACTACTCTGCAGCACTGAATGTAAAAATGCCGAGCACTGACGTTTTGTTCATAGAAAGGCGGTCGATGGTACTAGAATGGGTATGATGCTACACCTTACCCTCTAGAAAATCTTATATATAAAATTCTCGTGTCACAATGTTAGTCTGCATACTCCTCCGAAACGGCTTGACCGATTCCTCTGAAATTTGGTAAGCATATTGGGTAGGTCTGAGAATCGGCTAACATCTATTTTTCATACCCCTAAGTGATAAGGGTGACTCACCCCAATTTTTTTAAATAAATCACATTAAAAATATAACAGAACAACGTCTACGGGGTCAGCTAGTATAAAATAAAATTTGAACAACTAACGTAGCTATAGTGTTTCCCGTAAAAATGTAATTTAATAGTAAACTTTTTTCTTGCTGACTCCGGAATCTGAAAAATTATAGGCCAATTGTATCTAGCACTTCTTGGGGGACCAGCGGAGCTTCTTTGGCATGAACACCGTCACTGTGAAACAATAACGATTTCTCGATTAGGACGATAGGTATGTCGGTTAATTTTCCCCGTGTCCAGGTCTCCTGTGTAGAATATATCATGTGCCTACCTGTCAGACAGCACTTAGATTTCTTTTATGATATAAGACGGATTTCCTGATGGTAAGAAATTCACACCGCTTGACACCAAAGTTAGTAATGGTGCATTGCCAACCTGTGGCCGGGAGTTAGGCCTCGAGCAAAAGTAAGTTTACCAGCTATCTAATCCTCCGACCCGGAACGCGTGTTAACAAGTGGCGACGGCTGCGGTAGAAATGGTAAAGTGGTGGTACCTATCTGGGCAAGTCGCTACGAAACTCTCAGGTCACTGTTGTGGTGACAGTAATGCGCAAAGCAATAATTGCTACTCTGCAAAGGAGTCCTGACGCAACAAAGGAATAAATAAATAAATATAAATATCCCTGGACCAGTTACACGAATTAAATCTAAACCCAAAGTAAGCAAATTAATAAATGCTTTTGTCAACTTGTGTTACGGGTGCTAGTCAGCGATTCTAATACATAGAAATACTTAAATAGATATCAGAATAAATTTAATAAACACCGAGACCCGGAAATGCAGACATCTAAATCTTCATCACACAAATGCCTGCCCCCATCGGGAATCAAACCCGAGCCTCGCGGTTGGTCAGTGTGGTTGAGCGTGTACGCTAGTCACTCGACCAACGAGGCGATCGAATATGACAGGCCAAAATAAGTACTCTGGTGGGGATCCACCGCCTTAACTACTCCTCTCACCATGATGATAGTGCCATTTTCCGGTTCGGGGGGTGTGGTAGATGATAGACTGGAACACTTGACATTAAATTCCGGAGATCGTAGCGATTCACTATTGTATCACATACAACCAAAAACAAGGCGTGAAGCTTTGCAATTCTACATCCAGCCTCATATTGGCAATGAAGTGCAAGCGAAGAAATAAGCAATAATTAATAGTTGCATTGCGGATGTGGTTGTGGTACCCGATGCTCTACCTAGGTACCGCGCAATAAATGGTGTGAAGACATGTGTGTACTTTACTGTCCTGGTGAAAATTGTTTTGGTGAAGGTATGTATAAAACATGAAGTATATTTTGAGCAGTAGCACACTTACAAAGTTAAGAGGAAGCATGATGAGGGTTTTTAAATTTTAAAAAGGGATATTGAGGTTAATTAAAAGTGGAGAAGAACAACTGCCAGGAGAACCTTATATCTAAATTGACGTAGTACATACTAATTAAAAAATATGCTGCCGCTTATTTTATCCTAACATAATTAAGCGCAATAACACTGCAAAACACGACTCCAATTGTTTCATTGGGACTACGTCGCGATTTGGTAATTCTTTTTTTTGAAAGATAGCAAATGTTTCCGGAATGGTCCCACATAAATTTTATTTACGCCCCACAAGTAGTTTTTGAGTTGCATTTTATAATGCATACATTTTCATGCACTACTATACAGCTGTTGCCTACGATTTCGGCCGCGTTTTAACAGGAACCTGTTGTGCGATCGGGATTAAAGTAGCCTGTATGTTAAATCAGGTCACAATCTATCTGTGTTCAAAATTTTAGACAAATCCCTTTAGCAATTCTAGCGTGAAAGAGTAACAAACATCCATACATACATACTCAGAAAATTTCGCATTTATAATATTAGAAGGATTAAGTAGAACTCAAAAACCACTCGGCGGATCATATGGGAGTAATGATGTATCTATTTTAAAAAGGACCATTAAAATTCGTTGGTTATTGGCCAAGTCTTCGCGTGGCAAACATGCGAAAAAAACGACGGGTTGCACTCCGGTAGTGCCGGCTGAAGTAAAAACTTGAATATTAACTTTATGCATTTTTGACATTTTGGAATAGTTAGGGAAATTTGAACGAATTGCTTTAATTATCAGTATGAAAGTACTATCATTTATGTGGTAGAATATTCATTTATTGCGCTATCGTACACAAACATGACAACACGAACATTCGCGCAAGCGCCCTGCGCCGTTTTACAAAATTTTCGATCAGGTCACGTGACCTAGCGCGAGTTAAGAAGTTTTTACACATTCCAAAAAAAAGTGCGCAACGCCGCTAAAAAAGTTTTCACTCCAATAAAAAAAAAAAACATAAACTCAAATTGAGCACCTCTTTCTTTTTGCAGCCGGTTAAAAATTATATAACCAGTTTACAGAGGCTGTAAAGTGGAAGCCTTGTTTTGTTATTCATAAAAATATTTTGATGTTAAGCCTTTAAAACTAACGTAGCTCTAAATGTGCTGTAAAAGCAAAACTATTTGGTTAATTTTGTAAAATGATAACGTATTACGTAAAACAGTGGAAGTTTATTCTTACTAACATCTACAAAAGAAAGCACAAAGTATGAATCAGAATCAGAAAACAAACTTTATTTACACGGACCATACAAGTATACTTGTGCGCGTCGACATCTTTATAAACTACCACTGAGAAAATCTGGCGATGTATGAAAAATACGAAATACGATGACGCCTTTCTTTATTGGCAAATCAAGCATAAAATGCTTGAAGTTCAATCGTCGTCATCTTTGGCGTCTATGAGTCACTACTATTTTAATTTTCTGCTGCTTGTTTATCTCCAGATATTAAGGGGCCATGTATGCTAAAATACGTCAGCAATATACTGTTTTTTTTTTTCATACAAAGCAATTATAGATCTTGTCGACAAAAATACACAAGATTAACATTAATATGCTTTATAAGGCTAGTGTTTCCAAACACGATTCATTTCACTTTGCTCGATAGAAAAAAATCAAAAAGTTAACCCTTTTTTGAAAGAAAAACCCGTTTGTCTACTTCAATTATGAAAATATCGACACCAGATTTAACATAAACATAGATAAGTATTATACCTAAAAGATAACTGTTGCAATTTTTTTTTTCAAATTGAAAATTATAGGGTCAAAAATAGTGATTTGGCGCTTAAGACATTTACTTTAGAGCGCAATATTTCATAGTAATCATGGAACGGGGGAGTGCGCTGATTGGCTCTTCTGGCTGACTAAGTATGGGGCCTTAACAAAATGTAAGAATGAAGTGGAGCAGACTTAACGCGTAGGACTTGTAGGTGCTCTACTTTACAACCAAGTTGTTTTGATCGTGGTTACGACTGTATCTGCGAAATCGTCTCCAAACGTTAGGAGTGGAATATCATCTACCCACTAACTGTGATGTCCATTATCTTGAGTCCCTACAAGCAATACTGACCGCATCTTTAGCTTTCGGGAAGAGCTATTCACGCAGTTTCATTTTTGAAATCACCAAGCTGGTGACGATTTATAACCTTTATATACCGAAACCGACCTGTTCGTGACGGAAGGGTAGTGAAGGAAGACAAGTTTGTCAGGATCGTGAAGTTTGGCACTTGATACTCTCTGCCTTCCCCAGTACGTGGCTTAGCGTAAAGATATGTATGTATGTATCAACTTTTTTTTGATGATATTGGAAGGCAAAGAAACAAGCAAACGGATTTCCTGATGGAAAGAAATTGATGCTGCCTAGAGACACAAAAGGTGGTAATGGTGCGTTGCCACCCTTAGACTGGGATGTTAGGCCTCGAGTAAAAGTGAATGTACCGGCTACCTTATCATCCGAACCGGATCACGCCAACGGAAAGCGCTAACATTATGGCGGCAGGAATAGGTAAGGCGGTGGTACCGATCCGGGCGGGTCGCTGCGAAGCTCTATTACCTAGTCAGATGTCATGGTGCTAGTGACGGTAAGCCTATGCTCGCTTTTTACAAGCTGCTTGGCAGGAAGGCAGATGGTCTATTTTACGAAGGAGCCCGGACCAACTTATAAACGATTCTTAATAGGCGCATAAGAGGGATTCCACATCAAAACTCACCATAATCTCGTTAGGTACCTCCTACCTACAAATAGTTGCAACCTGCAACGCACAGCTTGGCACGTTCATTCATTGGTACGTTGTGCTAGTGTATTTAAGGCCACCTGTACAATTTTGGCAGCTGAGATCACGTTGGTCTATTCAGGAACGGGTATTGAACCTCAGTAAAAGTATTCTTGCAAAAGAGAACGTGTACGACGAGCTACCCTTTTTTTTTAACGAGTGGGAATCCTTATGGATACCCGCCACTTTCGGGGGAAGTGGCGGGTTATGCCGGACTACTACCGGCTAAAACCACTCGGTGACCGTCCTCTGTGCGTATCCGGTGACTGCGGGAAGAACGCACCGCTGTCACCCTTACACCTGCCCGAAGGCTCATCCGCTCAGAAGCCTACACCTTCTGATGGCATCACTTTGACGACAGCAGCATGGGGTCACACCATGCTATGCTGCCTCTCGTCCCGGGCTGTTTTTTAAGTCAACTGACACCTCGATCAGTCGACTCACAGCCCCAACCCCCTTTTAGTCGCCTCTTGCGACAGGCAGAGGATACCGTAGCCCTATTCGTCGCCCGGTACTACAGGGCCCACGACGAGCTACCCTGGTCGATTTATAGGTAACAGGCTTGCGCTTGGATTTGTTAATTGATATTCCATTCATTTCACTCATGTAATCACAAGAGATCAACAACAATGGCGTTTCATTTATCAGCCTTAAGCACTTAAAAGTCTTCATTTTTCTGAGACTCCTTTACACCTGTCGTTTCTCTGTTGCCGGAATGGCATAAAAAAATCGCTTAGATTTAACAACCAGTCAGAACATTCCGCATGCTAAAAATAGTAGAATCAAAGTGGACTTGTGGACTTACATCTACTGACGGCTACGAAAAATCTCGAGTTGATATTTTTATCGTTAACATAAAAAATCGCAAGAAGTCTTGTAAATTAGACGCCTGCTTGTAATTTATTAGCAATAGCAAGAAAGTGTTTTTGAAGATTAGGATTAAAAGGTTAATTTAAGTTTCCTATTTTATTATTATTGTTACCATTTTAGCTTTATTATACTATTGCTATTGTTGCTTTTAATGTGTATAAATATTCATGAGGAGTCTGAATAATACAAAAAGCCATTTTTTTACGTTTACTTGTGTCAAAAAGATGACATGAAATCTTAACAGTTCCATATCGTTTTCTTCTCGAATAAACCCTCGTCTTTTGTTCTTTCTTAATCGTTTGACGTGATTTTTCTATTTTTACCTTAACATATTTACATATTTTATTAAATGTCTGGGTTATGCTTCAGTATAATCCGAAGGTGGTGTCAAGAGTCTCCGAAACCGTCGTGTTTGTGTGAAAAGTGTAATGATGTGGAGGAAGCTAGGCAAGGGTGCAAGGATAGTAACACTTGGTACTGGATATTCTCTTCTTATCAGGCGTGAAGATATGTATGTATGTGTCGAATAACATTTGATATGTTTTGTGATATTATTTTTCATTGAAGGGAATCAAAATATTTTAACAAAAAGCCATTGTTTCTGAAACTCCGTTAAAGTATATGTAATTATATAATATCTTATTTTCAATATTATAATATTTACACACCAAAATATATATAATATATTGATTCACTTAAATATTTTTGTAACAGCTTCTTAACACACATATCCCGCAGATAAATAAAGTTCATTTTCGTTAAGCATTAATATAAATAAGTTATATTTAAAAGTGTTCAGTAGAGTGTGTGGCAGACATATGTCATGGTGACAAAAATTGAACCTCGGATCTTCCTGTAAAGCACCAAATCGCACAAGAATACGGTTCTTCTGATGGTAAGAGTACCCTAGCCGACAAACTATGCTATGCGTCGCTTTTCTACGGTCGAGGTGTCCAATGCTTTTACGAAAAACTTCCCGTTTATATGAAAGACCTTCCAATAAATAAATTTAAAAAATGTATCAAAGTGAAATTGTACAAAAAAGGCTACTATACCATTGCTGAATATATATCGGCTAGGAATGCTTGGGATTAATTGCTCCTCAAACAATCTCGTAGTAGTAATAATGTATGATGTAATACAGAATAATGAGTACTAACGTTGTGTTATTAATAAATTTATTGTAGAATAAGGAAAAAATGAGAAGTCCGTGAACTTACTTTCCGGATCGGCCGGTGATGCCGCGTTCCGACCCGGTGGTAGCTTTTAGTATTATGTAGACTCGTCACAAGTGTCTCCTGTAAAGAGAACGTGAAAAAAAATATTTTCCATTTTATTGTAATGTGGAAGTACATACAAGGTGCCTTACAGGAACTTCCATTGTCCAGAATGGAACATAAAAGCATTCACTGCTATAAAATATTAAATATAGACTTAAATCCCCACAGTTTTATGTATTTGTACGAGTAGATAAACGATAGAGACTCAAATGATGATGACGACCATAAATTGGTTAATAATACCAGCTAAGAGCATAGCTCGTAAATATGAATCTCCGCAGAAGAGCAGTAAAACCATCTTCCAGTGGTCGGTATAACCAACAAACATCAAATTTACAACTCTTTAAATTTTAATACAGCTAAATATTTTCAAAACAAAATGAAAGTACAATGTACAGCCAGGAACATAATTTCTTAAAAGTAATAGTAAATTACATCTTTAAGTTTAATAAAATAAAAAAGAAACATGACATTTTTCCCTGTGTTGGTCCGGGCTCCTTTGTAGAATAGACCATCTGCCTTCCTTGCCAGGCAGCTCGTAAAAGGAGATCATAGGCTCACCATCACTAACACCGTGACAGCTGACTAGATGGTAGAGTTTAGCAGCGACTCGCCCGGATTGGTACCACTACCTAACCTATTCCTACCGCCATAACGTCATGACATGTTCCGGTTCGTAGGGTAAGGTAGCCGGTAAACTTCCTTTTGCTCGAGGCCTAACATCCTGGCCTCAGGTTGGCAACGCACCATTACCTTTTACCTTTGGTGTCTCTAGGCGGCGTGAATTTCTTTCCATCAGGAAATCTGTCTGCTTGTTTGCCTTCCAACATCATAAAAGCAAGCTACTTTTGTTTTATATATATTGGCTGTATGTGTTTTGTAAAAAAACATCATCATTTGTTTTATACAAATGCTGGTGTCCTAGGTTTGTCTCATTTTAGAAATAGTGAGAAACTACATGTGCCCAACCAAAAACTCAACATTTACAAAAATAATGTCCTTTCGTATATACAACAAAATTCCTGATAATCTTAAATCACTTCCATTAAACAGATTTCGAAAAAAGGTATTCAACTTACTTTTAGAGAAAAATTATTGTGGTGTCAATTAGAGATAGATTTTCTTGCAGATAAGAATAAATAATAAAGTATTTCTAATATGATTAATTTAATTGCAGAATGTTGGGTGCGCAGGAGTTTGTTTCGCCGTTTCTTCTCCTGTCAGGCAAGGTTTGGAAACGGTGGTAGTTTACGGCAGATAGGGATAAATTAATTTATATTCTAAAAATTGTTTGTATTATTAAATAATCATGTAATCAATACTATAAACAGTGTTTAAATAGTAAGTAAATAATTAAAATAACTAATTTAATTAATAACTATTAAAATATTTGCACACCACAAGTTGGTAGAAAATGTAGAAACGCCTAAATAATTTTGTAACATCTTTGTAACACTCATATTCCGTAAATAAATATTTTTTCTTTCTTTTCTTTGTTTCAAAAAAAATAACATACGATCTGAGACTTTTTACTGCCCGTGACGTGTATACTTTATTAATCCGCGATAAAAAAAGAAGAGTGTTACAAGTTTGACGTGTCTGTGGCAACATCACTTCTAAATGGATGAAGCGATTATGATGCAGATTTTTGAAGTTATACTTCTTTTGGCGCGATTGGGAAAAATGATGAGAGTGAATTTTTAAGATGCGCGCGCACACCGACAGATAAATATGACAGTCTGAAGTTAGTTGCTACCGACAGAAAAAAGCAACACCCTGAAGTTAGTTGCGAACCTTTTTATTTGGTATTTTTGGATTGTTACGCCAAAGAAGTATAACTTCTTACGTGCGTACATGAGTACACACACTCTTTTTTTTTGCTATACCATCTGAACGGGTGGATTGTATAATAGATAATTAAAGTAAAGTCCTGAATGTATACAAAAATGTTTGTATGTTTCAGTATAATTAGAGTATAATAGAATATAGTACTTATTGTTAATCGTAAGTATTAGGTATCAGAAAATTGAAACATAACAGCATGTACCTTCATGTATCCAGCATACCTGCTGGACTCCAACATTTAACCCAAGAGAATATTAATCTAAAACGGCTGTTCCGAAGCCGGTTGGCTCGTAACCAGCCGTTATGTACATTTTTATAAGTAACATCTAAAGTATATCCCTTGAGAAACTTAAACAAGAAAA
>NJDC01058200.1:52794-63286 GCA_002245475.1 Calephelis virginiensis | reverse complement strand
TGGCTATTCATAAAATAATTATTAGTAATACGTAAAACAGTACAAGTGTTTCTTTATTTAAACATATGATTATTTGGAAGTTGTACCAAAGCTGTATGATGAAAAATACCAAATATTATCTATGAGTGGCAAAGTGTGATTTTATTAGTTGACCAGGGTAATTTTTTTTTAATAAATAACACTGTGGACTAAGGACTCCGGTCGGGACGAGTTTCGTCCCGATTAGTATTTTTTTTATTAGTAAGAAAGACGAAAGAAAAGAAAGAAAGAAAATTATTTATTTGCGGAATATGTGTGTAAATGAGATGTTACAAAAATATTTAAGTAAGTATATCAACATATACCATATTTTAATGTGCAAATATTTTAACATTTATAAAAAATATTATTTAATTACATGTGCTTTAAATTTTTAGCCAATTATTTATATTTATAACTAGTTTAATTATTTATTACCAAAACATTTAAAAACTATAAATAAATTTAGCCCTGTCTACCGTAAACTACCACCGTTTCCAAACCTAGCCAGTTAGTATATTAGTATAATAATATATAATTAGTTTAAGTACAGTCCATAGCGTTTTAACTAACGTAAATGAATAGCTACGATCAATTCCATAATATGATGACCTCAACAGCAAGATGCAATTTATTTTTTCTGATATCGGCAAGCAAAGAAGCACATGGATTACCTTATGGTAAAAAATTCACGCCGCCTAGAGACACCAAAGGTGGTAATGGTGCGTTGCCAATCCGATTCCGGGCTGTTTGGGCTTGAGCAAATTTATGTTAACCGGCTATCTTATATTTCGGACCGGAACACGTCAATGGCTAACGTTATGGCGGTACCGATGGTCTATTCTGCAAAGGAGCCCGGACCAACACGGGGTAAATTTCGTATCATTTATCTCACTGAATGTATCATCAGGCATATGCTTGTTCGCTTTTCAACCGACTTCAAAAAGGAAGGAGGTTCTCAATTCACACAGGTTATATGATTCAGTCAGTGGTTTTATTTAACATTATTATATAAAAAAAACCTTCTTCTTGAATTGCTCTATCTATTACAAAAATCCGCTTCAAAATCCGTTGCGTAGGTTTAAAGATCTAAATTCTAAACATAATAGAATGTTGATTTAATTAATGTAAAGTACATTGCTAAAAGTTCGTACATGTGAAAAACAAACTATTGTTTTTCCTATTTTCCCTGCATTTTTTCTTTTCGATGACCACTCGAAATTGAAGTTATTTTTTTATATATATAGACTAGTAGCCCGCCCTGTCTTCGCACCGTTTTGAAATGTCCATATAAACCTTTCTCTTCAATAACTTTATCTATTTAAAAAATCGCATTAAAATCCATTGCGTATTTTTAAAGATTTAAGAATACAAAGGGACTAAGGGACCGAGTAAGCGAATTTGTTTTATACTATGTTTGTTTTAACGCCTCTGTGGTCTAGGGGCCCGGGTGTTGGACTTGACTGCATGAGGTCCTGGGTTCGAATCCTGGGTCGACCAACATAAAGAAAATTGGATTTTTCCAATTTTCTAATAAAAAAAAAATGTTGGTCGGGATTGGAAATGTGCCCGGTTGGCGATAGGCTTGCCACCTATCACATTGTGGGACTTAGTGTCTTCGGCTAGTCGTGGGTGCCTTGGTTGTACCTCTGCCTACCTCGGGGATATGGGCGTGAAGATACTATGTATAATATTATAATTATTATGAAAAATCTAAAAGACCAAAATGGTACACTTCATTAAATTTAGCATTGGTTATTCGAATCGAATAACTTTAAAATTTTGAAACTACAGCAAAAACTAGAATTACTTTATTTGTGAACAAGAGTTATGTTTTGTATAGTGACGGACACATGCAGAGGGTGGGCGGGGTGATATCGACCCCTTTGTTCCCAGGGGAAAACTATCGATCCCGGACAACCCCTGTCCTCTCCATGTTACTTACGACTAATTCAATATCCAGACTACTCAGCCTAATGTAACGTACGAGGTTCACGGATTTTATATGCGAAAATGGATGTTTAATCTATTAACTGATTAAAACTGCGTAACGTCAAGGCAAGAAGACAAGATAAGACAAAATATATAAAAACTATGTAAGCATTTATTTGATGCTGCATTTATTTGTACCAGTGCTCGCCCATTGGTCGCAATTCGACCATAATAAATTTTAATATCTTGTTGATAAGAACGCCATCTTCATTTCTCAAGACTTCACTACTTTGTGTCCAAACTTTTTAGTGCGCCATCTGTGATCTTTTATCGTTATTATCAATGTATTTGTTTGTGTATGTCAAATTCATGGTAGTGTGGGTAATGTTTTATTTAATGATTTAATGTACTTTATAAGCATTAATATTGAAAAATATTAGCGTTCTGCACTTCTCCTACACATATACTATAAGGTTGCCAAATTTCATAATCCTCCGTTCACGCAATTTTCATAAAAGGGGTCCAAAGTTTCGGCATCATGTATTAAATGTAAGATATTAGATGTATAAAGTATTAGATGTAAGCATTTATTTGATGCATTTTATTTGATGTTTTTGGTTAATAGTTAATATTCAGTTAAAAAAGAATCACGAATGGATTATTTGTTTGTGGTTTCGAAGTAAAATGTTTGTTATTTTTTGTTGTTGTTCGATCGGCACAACTGTTTTTCGTTTTCCCGCTGAGTTTGTGTTGCATCTGTTATTTATATTAAATACAGTGCTGTTTCTAGTTATATCAAAATAAATGTGTATTTCGCATTTCATAGTGGATAAAAACATCGAACAAAGAGTTTGTCTTAAGCTTTGCATCGCCAATGGAACTTCGTGTTAAAAAATAAATCATCTTCACGCCCATGTCCCCGAAGGGGTAGGCAGAGGGACAACCAGAACACCCACAACTTGCCGAAGACACTAAAAACAACCAGTACTAAAACAACACACAACTAAAAACAAACAGTAGAAGTGTTTCTTTGTTTACAAATATGAAAGGCCAGTTGAGTGTTTTCTTTGACTATCGCAGTGTAGTGTACTCAGAATTCTGCCGGAAGGTCAAACAGTAAATAAGGAACATTGAGCGTTATTCGACGTTTAAGAAAGCAAATTCTTGAAATTTTCACCATTATGATGTTTCCACTCAAGGTCATTATTGTGAACGAATTTTCGACCAAATACTCAACAAATAAATGTCGCCTCTATGGTCTAGCGGTTCAGTTGTTGGACTTGACTGCATGAGGTCTCGGGTTCGAATCCCGGGAACAACAAAGAGAAAGTTGGGCTTTTCCAATTTTCTAATTAAAAAAATGTTGCTCGGGATTGGAAATGTGCCCGGTTGGCGATAGGCTTGCCACCTATTACATAGTGGGACTTAGTGTCTTCGACTAGTCGTGGGTGCCCTGGTTGTGCCTCTGCCTACCCCTTCGGGGATATGGGCGTGGAGATGCTTTACTCGAACAACCACCATATTCGCCAGATATGAGTTTGATGATTGACTTATTTGTCGGCATAAGTATATCGTTTTATTTATTATTAATCTTTTCCTAGTACAAGTCTTTTGATGGAGTAGGTAGTGTGAATGGAGCGTTGGGTAAGCGAGGTTTTGAGTCTACAAGCTAGACTCGCTTTGCGTAATTCTGTTCTTATCCCAACGTTATTATATGAAAGCGAGAGTTGGGTATGTCAGAAAAAGCATGAAAGTAGGATAAATGCGGTCGAAATGAAAGCGCTACGGAAAATCTGTGGTGTAACGCCCGCCAACCGCATTCGTAACAGTGAGATCCAAGAAAGAGTGGGATTGAAAGAAAGTGTTGACGTTAAAATGGGAAAGGGAATGCTCCCCTGTGGAAAGAATAACAGATGAAAGATTGACAAAGCAATATACAATGCAAATGTGGATATAATATGTAGGTGCCCGGAGAGACACAGGTTGATATTCCACGATCAGATCACTCGGATATTATCCGAGGGTGGTGTCAAGAGTCTCCGAAACCGGCGTGTTTGTATGAAAAGGGTAATGAACGTGAAGGAAGAAGACAGGTTTGTCAGGATTGTGAGTTCTGGCACTCGATACCCTCTGCCTAACTCGTAAGGGACTTGGTGTGAAGATATGTATGTATGTAGGTAGTATGTCTGTTGATTTACATTATGCCCATGTCTGCCTATGTATCTATTTATAAATGAATGCCTATTTGTTTGTCATCGTCTGAACAAATAACACTATTTCTTGTAATAAATATTATCAGAAGAATATATTTAAGACAGTAAAAATTTTACGTTAAGCGAAACAGTGCAAAATTTGACAATACTGAAACTGTTGTACTTTGTAATACTATCGTCTCTGTGGTCCAGCGGTCTGGCTGGCGTCGAGCTTGACTTCTTGAGGTCCCGGGTTCGAGCCCCAGGTCAGGCAACAAAAAAATAGGAAAGTGTTATTTTGGTTGTCTAATAAAAATAACGTTGCTCGGAATTGGATATGTGCTTGGTTGGCGATAGGTTGCCACCTATCACATTGAGGGGCTTAGTGTCTTTGGGTAGTTGTTCTTCTACCTACCTCTTCGGGGTTATAGGCGTGAAGATAACGTGTAATCAATTTAAAGAAATTGAGATGAAAATGAAAAAGGATGATGATGTCCTTAAATGAAGAAAAACCTCCTTCCTTCTTTGAAAAACAATATCTTGATAGAAAGACATACCCGTTAATCATGAACCTCTAAAAACATGCGTGAAGCTACTAGCGTAAAATATCCTAACTTTTTTACCATACGATAGTAGCAATTACTGACGTTATGATAACACTAATAAGTAATGTTGCATTGCCAATATTGGTACAGTACTTAAATTATGCGCTTCGACTTTACACTTTTTAGACTTTATACTTTTATTTTTAAATTGGCTGACCTAATCTAAATTTAAGCGAAATGATTAATTATGTAATAACAATTCTATATAGATATCTTTAAAATACGTTCGGATTTCCGAAGATTGACGAATGTAGCCGAAGCACATAATTTAAATAGTCCTACTGTACTTATATGTTTATCTGACAAATGAAAGCAAAAACTTGCATCTAAAAAATAATGTTTATTTGCTTTAGATTTCCGCTACAACGTTTTCAAAGCGCTTTATATCTGAGAAGTTTGCAGATTTTTAAATGAATAGTTTTAATTCGATTATACGTCCGTCCTCTCGGACTGGTGGACGCTTAATATTGAAATCTAGAACTTCAAACATTTCCACTGGATTAATTTTAAACGATAAAAAAACCTATTAATATTATAAATGCGAAAGTTTGTAAGTATATATGTATGGATGTTTGTTACTCTTTCACGCTCGAATGGCTGAACGGATTTGTCTGAAATTTGGAATACAGATAGATTGTGACCTGGATTAACATATAGGCTATTTTTAATCCCGATCGCACACCAGGTTTCTGTGAAAACGCGGGCGAAGCCGCAGGTAGCAGCTAGTATTTTATAAATGGGATGTGAGACTGTATCACATGTTTGGTTGCCTCATTCCATGCTGTTTTGGGTATCGTCTGTGCTTGTCAGCGTCACTTTCATCTAGGCATTATAGTATGTTGATGTTAAAAGATGGCAAATAAGCAGGTGGCTCTCCTGATGATATGAGTCAGCTATACTAACCGTAGATGTTACTGAAGAATCGCTTTAGGGCCGGAATCTTAAGTCATGTGTGCAAGTGCGACTGTGCACTCTATTTTTATTCGAAATCCATTTTCCAGTACTAAAAAATAGTCCAAACTGTGACATCTAACATCTAGTTTTAAGCCAGTGGTGATTACAGCGTTTAAACAATAAATTGTTTCGAAGTTCGACAGCAGTAAGTTTTTTTTTTATGTTATAGGAAGGCAAACAAGCAGACGGATTTCCTGATGGTAAGAAATTCATGCCGCCTAGAGACACCGAAGGTAAAAGGTAATGGTGCGTTGCCAACCTGAGGCCAGGATGTTAGGCCTCGAGCAAAAGGAAGTTTACCGGCTACCTTACCCTCCGAACCGGAACACGTCATGACGTTATGGCGGCAGGAATAGGTAAGGCGAACTCTACCACCTAGTCAAATGTCACGGTGTTAGTGATGATAAGCCTATTGCTCGCCTTTTACGAGCTGCCTGGCAAGAAAGGCAGAGGGTCCATTCTGCTAAGGAGCCCGGACCAACACGGGGGACTCCCCTCTAAATATTCCTTTAAACAAGCAAACAATTTTACCACTTTTTGCCATTTTAGACTACTTTCCACAAACTACGGTAACGTGAAATTGTTTGCGAATGATAGAAATTGCAATATTCTAGTTTTTCATTAAGTGCGGTAACGTTTCATTCTCGCTCGTTAGAATATCTATGCTATTAGAATATTAATAAAGCTTCGTCGAGTTGTCTATCGCTTGTGGACTTAGAGTATATTTTACTGTAGAGTCCACATATTAGAAATGTGTATAATAATACTGGCCCGTCGCTAAAGTCAGAAATGGACAAGGCGATAGTAACAATCCTAGATAGTCGCAGGGTTGCAGAACTTTACAAGCCTATCGCTAACAAGGCACATACCCAATCCCGAGCAACCTTTTTTTATTAGAAAATCAGAAAATCCCAATTTTATTTTTGTTGCCCGACCCAGGAATCGAACCCGGGACCTCAAGTCCGACAACTGATCCGCTAGACCACAGAGGTGATTAATTGCTTTCATTAAGAAAATTGCTAAAATTTTTATCTGCGTCGAAACTTCTACGTTCGTGAAATATTTTATGTCCTTTAATTACCGCTTACTGCTACGCCTAAGTATTAAATACAAAATAAATACTTTACCTCAGTTTTTCATTGATTGTTTTTTTTTATTTCATTTGACATTACTAGTTACCCATGTAACTGGTTGTAGGTATGACTATGAAAAATTATGGGTATAGTAGTGTACTTACTATATTTCATTATCAATAGAAATTTGTTACACGTTTAGGTTCTTTTGTTTCGGTTCCAGTTGAAAAACTAAATTCGATCAGAATTAAACAATGCTGTTTTATAAGTGATATCATTTCCTAATAGGTATCTACTAAAAATTATAAGTGTAATTCTCCTATGTTTCAAAGTTCAGAGCCATATAGAGGAATTCTTTTGCTATTTGAAAATTCGAATCGACAACCTTACAAATAATGACAAATGATTTCTCCTTTCACATTAAACGCGCTCTATGTTAACGCAACTCTGAGCCAGTGTTGCACGGGGAAGGTAATTTCCGTCGGGAAAGGTGGTTATTTCTTTGAAGTTTTAAATGTTGAATTATAGTATAGAAGTCAATTGAACGTTAAGTAAATTACCTGTCGATAACATCATAATTTATAATAACTTTTATTCTGACTTCAAGAAGATCCTATAGATACCTATTTCTGTTTGAAATTTAGGAGATGTAATATATAATTATTAGCCTAACCATAACACAAACAATAAAAGAATAAAGTATAAAACTAATACAACTTAATTTTTGGTAGGAAAGTTCATTAGTAAAGAGCGCACAAATTAAAGACATTCACTTAAACAGCCATGTTCGCTTCGATCAAGTTTATTTCGAAATTGCCGGACCGTAATCGGTCTTTTCGTTGAAAAGTTATGATGCCACGGACACGCCAAACTTATAAAAACCCGATTTTGCTGTCGGGCCTTTAAAATACAAAAAAAAAAATAACTTGCGCTCTGAAAACTCTAATACTAACTAAGAAAAGTTCTCATTCTTTATGCGTAACCGAAGCAGCCATGGGTACAACCGGGGTACCCACGACTAGTCAAAGATATACAAGTATAGTAAAAATGGCATACCTGTCGCCAACAAGGTACATAATTCATATGAAGTTGACTGGCACAGAATGCTACTAGGCATTAAATCTAACCTTGGTACTTATTTACTATGAGTAAATTATTTACTACTTATAAGTATACACATTAAGTTTTAATAAATAAATATCCAATTCTAGACAACGTTCCCTTTATTGGAAAACTAGCTAACCTGATAAACGTCCTCTGATTTATTTTACTATTTTTCGTCTTTCGACAACAATTAACACAACAAAAAAGAACCACAAATGATCAGTCCGTTCAGGATTGATACGATGACCAATGGAAATGGGGATTTATTTTTGTAAGACTGAAAAAACACATTTTGATTACCATTAAATATAAACATTTTTTCTAAAACAAAACAAGTAACGTCCCACGTGATCGTTTTCACAAAAAATTCACTTAATCACCGTGTTTAATGAAACGCGAGCGACCTTGGATTCTATCGCATTACATGCTCCGATAAATATTCCACAGAAAATTAGTGGAACAAAATCGACGATGTTTTTAACGAACTAATTGAATGAGATCAAATGCAGACCTCTCATGTTTTCAAAATATATTCTAAGTTTATTAAAAGGCATCTCATACATATTTCTGTTTTTGAAGTGAAACTTTTTATCGACCCATGAGAGAAATTTATCGCCATATTGTTCCGTTATGTGTCGCATTTCTCCGTTATGCTCCACTAAAAACCACTGTGTGCTATCTCCGAATTTCATACTGTGGTCTTCGTGATTTTTGTTTTACAATAGTTTTTTTTTCTGTTAAGCTCCACGAAATTTAATGTCATAAAGAAGGTTTACTTCTTAGGTGTGTGTATTAATCCAAACCCATTTTAGGGTTCCGTACCCAAAGGGTAAAAATTAACCCTATTACTAAGTCTCCGCCGTCTGTCATTTTGTACAAATCTACCACGAGCGGTAGATTTGTTTGCCAAATTTTTGCCGAATACTGATCCACCGCTTTAACAATTCCTTGACAGTGTCGTATTCCTATTACACGCTCCTGTAATATCTCCCCGTGTTAGACCGGGTCCTCTGAGTAGAATGGAGAATCTGCCGTAATGCTTAGCAGCTCGTAAGAGGAGGGCAAAGGTGAAACGGGACATAAGCATCAAGACCGCTGGTGGTAGAGTGATGGCAGCTACTTTCCTGGGTTGGGATCCACCGCCTTATCTATTCCTGCCGCCATAATGACAATGTCATGTTACGGTCCGGAAGGTAGCCGGTAGACTTCCAAAATTAGCCTTACACCCCGGCCACAGGACAGGGACGCACTTCAACATCTATGGTCTGCTATTATCTCTTACCTACAGGGGATCTGCTTGTTTGCTTGCTGTCTCATGCCATAAAAATATGTATAGTGTCCGTAGGTCATGGTGTCTCTTATCCATAGGAAAGCCTCATTGTTATGTTAAAGTCTTATGCCGTAAAAACGTAATTATTGAGTGAAATGTTGCTAGTGTATTTTTAAATTAATACATTCATACATACCTTCACGCCAAGTCCCTTACGGGGTAGGCAGAGAGTATCGAGTGCCTGACCTCACAATTCTGACAAACCTGTCTGGCTTCCTTCACGTTCATTACCCTTTTCATACAAACACGCCGGTTTCGGAGACACTTGACACCATCCTCGGATAATATCCGATTGATCTGATCATGGAATGTCAACCTTGGTCTCCCCGGGTACCTACATCCATCCACATTCGCATTGTATGTCTGCTTTGTCAATCTTTCATCTGCCATTCTTTCCACATGGCCGAACCAGCGGAGCATGCCCTTTCGCATTTTAATATTAAACTTTATTTTGAATTAATAATTATAAGAAAGGTTGTTGTTGAAGTTGCAATAACAATTTGCAGTTAATAGTGCTCTCGCCTGCGAATATTGAAGTTGGGAAACTTACTGCTCACCTAACTAGGTGCCATAAAATATTCTCGTTTCAATCTGGAACAACTTAATTTTTAAAAGTTTTCTTGCACATCGACGTTACCGTTATCAATTAATATGCAGCGCTTTCTGAAGTTAATATTCAAAAGAATACCTTTACCTTTATAACTTGAAATGATGTAAACATAAACTACTGCAACAAATATAGTATGCTAGCTGACCTGGCGAACTTTGTTCCGCCCGTTCAGTTTCATGTCCCCGAAGAGGTAGAGGCAGAGGCGCAACCAGGGCACCCACGACTAGCCGAAGACACTAAATTCCACAATGTGATAGGTGGCAAACCTATCGCCAACCGGGCACATATCCAATCAGGAGCAACATTTTTTTATTAGAAAATTAGAAAAACCCAATTTTCGTTTTTGTTGGCTGACCCGAGAATCGAACCCGGGACATCATGGAGTCAAGTCCAACACTGAACCGCTAAAAATGCTGTTTTTCCTAGTTTTCTCGCAGTTTTTCCCTTTTTCTTATCTTTTAAACCTTCCCTGGACTTGAACAACTGAAAACCAAAATTAGCCAAATCGGTTTAGCCGTTCTCGAGTTTTAGCGAGACTAACGAACAGCAATTGATATTTATATGAGTACTAGCTGCCTATTCCGGCTTCGCTCGGATGTTAATTTTTTTGATTATAAATTGAGATGTAAGCTATCCTATCTTTCAAGTTGGATCAAACTGCACACGGTGTGCAA
>NJDC01058200.1:26151-44648 GCA_002245475.1 Calephelis virginiensis | reverse complement strand
AAAAAACTCCAATTTACTTGTATATATATTAATCCAATTTACTTGTATATATCCAATTTACTTGTATATATATATTTATGTGTATCTTCACGCCCATATAGCTTAAAAAAGTATTTCAATAAAAAGAAATAAATTTTAATTAATTTGAAAAATAAGAATAATATAAGAATTAATAAAAAATATTTTAATATTAAATAAATAATGCGGGTTAAAGTATTTAATAGAAAAACTTAAATTTTTAGAGAAAATTAGTATTATAAAAGAATTACCGTGGAAAATTTAAGAATTACCGAAGGGGTAGGAAGTAGCACAACCAGGGCACCCACGGCTATCCGAAGACACTAAGTCCCACAATGTAATAGTAGGCCAGCCTATCGCCAACCGGGCACATATCCCATGACCGGGCAACGTTATTTTTGTTAGGAAATTGAAAATACACATTTTCTAGTTTTTTTGTTGTCCGACCCAGAGATCGAACCCAAAACTTCTTCTTAATCAAGTCCAACCGTAACAGCCGCGATGAAATTTACTTAAGACAAAAATATACATATTTACAATTAATTTTAATACTCGGAACATCACATTTGACAATGACACACCATGTTTTACTTTTGTAGAATTCAGGTATATTTCTATTACCTGTGCAGGTAGCCGGAGCAAGCGCAAATCGGGCGAAGTCATAAACAAAACGAGTGTTGCCAGCAATTAAGTCACTCTTATTTACCCCCCGACAAAAACATTTACGGAACCGACATTTCGTCGCCATTTATATTTAATAACAACCCCACAACTAGAGGGTGATACAAAAATCAATACACTCGTCTGGGAGGGTGCTCCGAAATCCCTCTGTGCATCCGCGTCGGAATATCCGCATTTGAATGGGGCTGCACATAGCGGACACCTACAATGGCATTGAATGATCGGAAAGGACAGCATATATAAGGTATGTACAGGCTGTAGGTCTTTATATGATATATACTGGGTGTAGGTCTTTATTTGGTATATACTGGGTGTAGGTGCTTCTATGATATATACTGGGTGTCTTCATTATGAGATATGTACACAGTTGAAGTTGAGTATATAAATTAAAGTACCAATATTTTAACACTTCCCCATATATGGGATAACCTTTCACGGGATTCCAAATAATCACCGTAGACTTGAACCCTTTTTTCTTTTTTGTCTTACCAGTATTACACCGACTATGCCTATTGAGCTCCTACGAGTTACGTCCATACATTGAAATTCTTAATTCCTTTCTTATCGCTAAATCTTGTTGGTAAATGTGTTGGTGTTGGCCCGGGTTCGATTGCTGAATTGAGCAAATTAAAATGTTTTTGTTTTATTTTTTCTAATAAAAAGGACCTTGGCGGGACTAGATCAGTGCCAGGTTGACAAAAACACCTTTTTTATGATTATGGAAGGCAAACAAGCAGACTGATTTCCTGGTGGTAAGAAAGTCAAGCCGCCCAAAAAAAAACAAGGATCTTCACGCCCATATCCCTGAAGAGGTACAACCAGGGTACCCACGACTAGCCGAAGATACTAAGTGCCACAACATGATAGGTGGCAAGCCTATCGCCATCCGGACACATATCCTATCCCGAGCAACATTTTTTTATCAGAAAATTAGAAAAACCCAATTTCATTTTTGTTGCCCGACCCGGGATTCGAACCCGGGACCTTAGGCAGTCAGGTCCAACAACTAAACCGCTAGACCACAGAGGCGATCAAGCCGCCTAGAGACAACAAAGGTGGTAATGGTGCGTTGCCAACCTTAGGCCGGGATGCTAGGCCTCGAGCAAAAGTAAGGTTACCGGCTACCTAACCCTCCGAATCGAAACACGTCTACGGCAAGCATTGGACGTTGTGGTGGCAGGAATAGGTCAGGCGGTGGTACCAATCCGGGAGAGTCCTATGATATTCTGGTATAAGTACATGAATGTATGAATGAATACACTTTGATAACCACAAAAGAATTTACAAAAAGATAGACATTATTTCACTTATAAAATAACATCTAATTTAAGGGACACAGAGGCGGTCTTATCGCTCCAGAGCAGCCTTTCCCAAAGTGGGCGATAACGCCCCCTTGTGGGCGCTGGAAGCCTAGAGGGGGGCGGTATAAATCTTGAAAAAAATGTTTTTTTTAAACTAGGCACAACAAATATGTTATTGAGGTTATTGACAAGAAAAAAACGAGGGGGGGGGCGCTACAAAACAACTCAAAGTGGGCGTTACATGAAATAAGTTTGGAAACCTCTGCTCCAGAGCGATCTCTGCCAGACAACCTTAGGCTGAAGGAGACGAACATACAATTAATCGCTAAATACGATATACATAACACATCTGATAACTGTTAATACATCATTATCAATAAAGTAATTAATTAAAATTAAAATATTAAATTTGAATGCACAATCTGAAATTGAAAAAAAAACACGTCTTTATAAATATTCTGACTAGACTTATGTTATTTGTTGAGAATTCATTATTTTTATTTAATTAACTAGAAGAAACGATAGTTCCAGCTTTTCTTAATTGACTTGGATATAAGTTCCAAAGCCGAATGATCTTTCTTTTCTCATTACCTATTTTTCTTATCAACTAGCCAGGAAACCTACAACTAGCCAAAAACATATAAGTTCCACCTTATACATATCCTACAACTCAAAACATCTAAATTCCACCTTATACATATCCAATACCGAACAACGTTATTTTTATGAGGATATTGGATAAACATTTTTTTTTGTTTCCCGACCGATTTTTTTTGTTTGGGATTGAACCCATGATATCAAATCTAACACCGGACCGCTAGACTATAGTCCAGTCTAGAAATCTATCAGTTTATTTTTATCAAATCTAAATTTGCATGTTTTCACTTGACAATGTGACAATAGGTTGCGATTCTTTTCTCTGTGGAAGAAAATTCTTCAATTCTTCACCCGAATTCGACACCTGCTCCAATATGATAAAGTTGAAAATTTAAATTTATTTCTGGTTATTAGGCTTGTAGTGTATGACGTTGCGGAGCATTCAGACGGTCCACTCTTCAATCCAATTGCCGGGTTGAGTGCTTTGAATATTCAATAATATCGATTTGAAGCCAATTTACTTCTGTCGCAGTGTACAGTCGCAGTGTTAGTGTCGTCTTATAAGAGACAAACTCAGGTTGATAAATATAATATAATAAAATATACAATTATAAATATATTGTATATTAGGGCATTTTCATTTAAGAAAATAGTGTGGAATTAATACATTCCATAAAATACACAAAAAATAAACTCACGTAGACTTTCATACAGAATTTTATAAAAAATCAATTTTTTTCAAGCTCAACTGCACGAGGCTGAACTTAGCGGAATGAAACTTTTTAAACTGGAATAACCGGATTTACAAATAATTCTAAAATAATCATTACTTTATTTTAGAATTACAAAAAAAATTACAAATAATTCCAAAATAAAGTACTGAAAAAATGTATTCAGTAGTAAATGTTTTTATGAAATACAATCAACAATATTATGCATCACTAACAGATTTTTAAATAATAAATATTAAATTTGGGGGACAGCCCGAAACCAAGGTGGTACATTTTTAGTGAATATGTCCATAGGTGTCTTTATTTCTGAGTCTGGGTGTTTATAAAATTTATTACATCACGTATTTTATAAGTATTACTAATATATGTATCGTTGATTAATACCCTTGCCATAAGCATATAACACAGATAACTTTATGGTAAGATCAATTCTTGTAATTTGTTCAGAAACATAATTTATCTATAAAATATGTAAGAAATGAGCGAATTTAGTGACATTGATTAAAAATGATTTTCACGGTTCGCGCCGTACGCACACGCCAATTTCGCATTGTAGACGCTCCCGCTTCGCGTTCTGCGACCCGCTCGTTTGACGCTTAGAAACATAGGCCGAAACTTAACACGTGGCAGTAATAAAGTACAGTATTTAGACGCCTCGACCGGAACACTTAGCTGCTGCTAAATTTTGCAGTTCACCAAAGTATTAAATCTCGGCTAACAGAAAATAGTGTGGGATCTAAAACATAGATGGCGGTTAAAATACACAATGACAGTAGTTCTGCTGTTCACAAACTAAACTTATTTTAGATGCATGCTATTTTTTCAAAAAAAAAACAAAAACAAAAGAGAGACATTTCATACATGTCAGATTAGTCTGAACTGTAACGTTTTTAATCAACTTTTTCCGAGTTTTGACTTCACTACAAGTGTTTTATCTCTTTCAACTATTTTCGTTGTAAATAGTAGCGATATCTTAAAATTAGTTTAGTGAGTAGCACCAAACACCAAAGTCAGTTGATTTATATAATTGCATTAGCTGTTGTCCGCGGCTTTGCTCGGGTGGTAGTTTGTACATATATTACTGATTAATTGAGAATATTTTTTTTATTAAAGACTTCTTTGTATCCTACATTAATAAGGACTTGCATTCAAACTTTCAACCCCTATTTCACCCCCTTAAGGGTAGAATTTGCAGAAACGCTTAAATACGTATCTACTCATTTTTATTAAGTAGCCTAAAAATAAAGTTTTGTTTTTCTAACTTAAGAAATTATGATATACCATACAAACTTTCAACCCCTAATTAACCCCCTTAGGGGTAGAATTTCTGAAATTCCGTCCGTAGTGGATGTTTACTGAATAAAACAACCCTTCCCACCAAATTTCATGGCTGTAACTTGAACAGTTTTTGCTCCGCGATGATGAATCTGTCAGTCAGGAAATGTCATTTTATATGTATAGATTTAATAATGTAACAAATATATAAAACATACAAAATAGCGTGAGATTTAAAACATAGATGGCAGTTAAAATACATATTGCCCAAAAGCACTAAATGTGGCAATTGTGCTATAATACTGGGTGTTAAAATGTCAATGAATCCGAGTCTAATGTTCAATCATTGTAGTTCCTAACAAATCCTTATATTGATGTATGCCAACATCATCCCACAGACACTTTGTACCCACCACCCAAAAAAAATACATAGGTGTGACTCACATTCCACGCACACTACAATAAGCTGCCAATCTGAGGCTAGGCGCTTGTGTCATAGTGGTCATACCCGCCATAAAATTTGGCAGATTCCGTCTCAGGTAACAATTTTTGTCGGGGTAAACAAAAAATCGGGGAGAGAGTTGTTTTCGACTCAACATTAAGTATTTTACATTATTATGATTTAGCAACTCGTTAACAAGTGAACAGCGCCATAACTCACACAAACAACACCAAAAGAAATGTCACCAGAATTAACAACGTCGATTTGATAGCACGGATAGGAGACTCTCGCCTTTGCCGCAACGTCGTCATTAGGGTAGACGGAAAAATGCTTAATAAAACGTCGCGCAGATAAGAACATAGATGTGAAATGGACTGGACGCGGCAAATCATTTCGTTTCATTAATATCACAGAATAGGCAAAAATAAGTTATATTATTAGTTTATAACTTATTTTGCATACTCTGTGAGAATTATAAATATGAAAAAAAATAATTTATTAAAGAATAATTTACGTACTTAGGCCTACTCTGTAATAATAATGATAACGGAATGATTTTATATAATCTTATAAATTATTTAAAAAATAATAATGAAAAAATTGCCTCCAATCCAACTAGCATCTATGTTATTATCTGCACAACGTTCACATATAGATACTATGTTCATATTTGCGTTTCTTTGTTCACTGTATCCCCAAAAAGTTAGACAGTGGTACAACCAGAAGAGCCACGATTAGCCGCATTTACCTACAACTTAATCCAACAATATGATAAGCAAAACTAGATAACCAGGAGATCCTGGTAAACGTTGGTTTTATTAGAAAATTGAAAAAACTCATTTTGATTATTGTTCAGTAGATGATTTAATAATGAACATCAGTGCCAGTAAAATAAATCCATAAATTTGTTAACCCACAAAGGTGATGCCTTAGACACGTCATCATTAAAGCAATTAATGCTAAATGTAAAGTGGCACCATATAGGTACAAGTTCTGTTAGTAAGAGACATTCGTGACCAATAAATACGTTTGATCGAGCCCCCTAAGTCTATGGTGATTATAAGCCACAGTTGTTTGCTACCATTAGAAAAGCTGGACGCAGTCATATTACAAAAAAATTAAGGACTTCGCACCATATGTATACATACTAGGTGATAGAGTTTAGCAGCGACTCGCCCGGATTGGTACCACCTTACCTATTCCTGCCGTCATAACGTCATGACGTGTTCCGGTTCGGAGGGTAAGGTAGCCGGTAAACTTACTTTTGCTCGAGGCCTAACATCCCGGCCTCAGGTTGGCAACGCACCATTACCACCTTTGGTGTCTCTAGGCGGCGTGAATTTAGTAACAGGAAATCCGTCTGCTTGTTTGCCTTCCAATATCATAAAAAAAATACAAAGACATCCCACACCACACCACCACGTAACCCTTCCTTGTAGCCAGATAAAGAACACATCTAGAGCGTAATACATCTTGGTTGCCGGAGAAAATACTCGTCATTTGTCGAGGCGAGCACTCGCACAGCGCACAATTATTTTCTTTGCGAACGCTTTAACTGAATTATCAATGCTTAGAAGATTAAAAACACACTTTTATTATGACACATTAATTTTATACGAATCTTTTATGAATTCACTTTTGCTGAATCGTGATCATTTGTCATGATTAGCTGGATCTTGTTATATTTTGAGGTATGACTTTATGTAGAGTTTTCTTCCTTCCTTTTTAGAGTTGCCGATTCGCACACCAATAATATCATTTTGTGTGAATCGCCTGCGAAATAGAAATATTGAAAACGGTCGACACTGAGTTAAATTACAAAATTGGATACAATTGTGATATATAATGTTGTGAAATTTCTTATTACTTTGTTGATTTATTTTTATTTCTGACAAATTTTATTTTATTTCATTTCATTTATTATATTTCGTTTGAAATCATTTTAACTTTAAACACAACTTTTCAGTCGTTTTCTTTTTTTAAAGTAAATTTATTTGTTTTATTTTTTTATATTATTTTTTTAGAGATTATCAAAATATTTTTTTAGCAACAGCCGGTGGTCAAGTTGATTAATGTGTATAGAGTCGAAAACAAGAAACTTGTCAGTGTTACCTGCCCAGATATCATTCCACACCGTGAACTGGTCTGTATTGTTACTCTTGAATCTCGATTTCATGTTAATTGAAAATTAAAATCTGATATGGCATTTTAGGTTCCTAATCGTGAGTATAATACTAACGGATTATTTACTTTTAGTTCAAAAAACATCCCATAAAATAATTTATTGTTTACTAGCTGACCCGGCAAACTTCGTATAGCTTGACATTAACTGCTGCTAACAGCTTATATTGAAAAAGTAAAGTATTCTTTTTTTCCCATTTTCCCTGCAATTTTCTCGGCGTTTCTCTTCATGAGAACCTCCTCCTGTCAACAACTACCACAATAAAAAATTTTAGCAAAATTGATACATCCGTTCAGGCGTGATGCGATGAACGTGCGAAATGTGGATTCATTTTTACATATATAGATATAATATTTTTTTAGTTAAATGTTTATAATTCGTTAGTACTGTGTTTAAAAGAAGGTTACTAAAATGTCATATCTGAAATTCCTGTTTTAATGAAATCGAGACTCGAAAGTAACCCTACTAAGCTCAGTAGGCTCCAAACACGATTTCATGCAAATTGGAAATTGGAATCGAATATGCCATTTTAGGTACTCTTGAACACAGTAACAGCAAATTATTAGCATTTAGTTCATAATCTTATGATACTATTATCATAAATAAAAATCAATTGCTATTCGTTAGTCTCGCTAAAACTCGAGAACGGCTGAACCTATTTGGCTAATTTTGGTTTGGAATTATTTAATCACGTCCAGGAAAGGTATAAACGATAAAAAAAGGAAAAAAACTGCGAGGAAACTAGGAAAAACAACATTGAATGTTTTCCCATACAAACTTAATGGGTGGAACGAAGTTCGGCAGGACAGCTAAACGATAAATTATTGTATCAAATTCGTTGATTTTTTAAGGAACTAAATGTTCATAACTCGATAGTACTGTGTTCAAGAGTATCTATGAAATGAAATGAAATGAAATGAAATGAAATGAAAATTATTTATTTGCGGAATATGTGTGTTAAGAAGTTGTTATAAAGATATTTAAGAATACAACATATTCTACCACATTGTGGTGTGCAAATATTTAGTTAATTTTAAAAAGTTACATATTTCTATAAAAATGTACATTTGAATCACAGCCCTTATTTACATTTTAATAAACATTTTATTTATTTATGAACATAAGTTTCATAATTTGTTATAAATTAATTTAAAGGTAGATTAATTTTTAGTCCTATCTACCGTACACTACCATGTGTACCATGTACACTACCATCTAAAATGGCACATACGATTCCATTTTCCAATTTAAATAAAATCGAAATTCAAGAGTAGCCCTACGGCTTAGTGACACTTCGCGAAAATTAGATAGAAATATTAAATTAGATTCCGGATACCTAAAATGACATATCCGATTCCAATTTCCAATTTAAATGAAATCGAGATTCAAGAGTAACCCTCGAGTTTAGTAACTTTGCGAAATTTAATCAGAAAAATAAAATTAGACTCAGGATACCTAAAATGGCATATCCGATTCCAATTTCCAATTTAAATGAAATCGAGATTCAAGAGAAACCCTCGACATTAGTGACTCTTTGCAAAAAATAATTAGAAATATTCAATTAGACTCTAAACAACTTTCAGCCCCAACAAATTACTATTGAAAGATGTTCTTATTAATCTGTCAGCTCGTGCCAACTATCCCGCTGATTTATTATCAGACCGCCATTTCTGGCGCACATTTTTAACAATTTAACCCCCGTGAGGTGCATTATATCATATTTACTTTCTCGCGAGACAAGTTAATACATCATATAATGATGATTTATTAAAATATATCTGTGGATAGTGCAAGTGGGTCAGGAGAAATGGATCGTATGGAGCGTTCGCAGCTTATTACACAACGACAGTACGTTATTGGGAATTCATATTGTGTTGGTTTACGTTAATTAATGTATTCGTATTTATTTTTTATTATAGATCCTATTAATACTATAAATGCGAAAGTTTTTAAGTATGGATGTATGGATGTTTGTTACTCTTTCACGCTCGAATGGCTGAACGGATTTGTCTGAAATTTGGAAGACAGATAGATTGTGACCTGGATTAATATATAGGCTATTTTAAATCCCGATCGCACACCGGGTTTCTGTGAAAACGCGGGCGAAGCCGCAGGTAGCAGCTAGTATTAAAATAAATTTTCTTCATATAATGTTATTTCTCAATTTATTTATTACATATATGGTTATCCCTCTTACGTTATAAGTTTACAGACTACCTTGCCTTCTAAACCGAAACATAACAGTGGTGAGTACAGAGGTAAAAGTAATAAAGTACAATGATAAAGGTGAAAATTAAGTATCTTCTACTACAAAATTTTTGTTAAGGCAGCTCGTAAAATGCGAGCTTAGGCAAACTGTTACTATCACCGTGACATTTGATTGGAACAACTGCCTTGCCTATTGCCGCCGCCATAATGTCAGCCCTTGACTTTGACGTGTTCCGATTCGGAGGGTAAGAAGGTAGCCGGTAAACTGACTTTTGCTCGAGGTCTAACATACCGGCTTCAGTTTGGCAACGCACAATTACCACCTTTGGTATGTCTAGGCGGCGTGAATTTCTTACTATCAGGAAATGAGTCTGCTTTTTCACCTTCCAATATCATAAAAAAAGTAGGCAGAGGCACAACTAGGAGAGGCATGATACTCGTTATTAATTTGAGGATGATTAGGACTTCATGGTAGTATACGGTAGATAGGACTAAAATTAATCTACCTTTAAATTAATTTATAACAAATTATGAAACTTATGTTCATAAATAAATAAAATATTTATTAAAATGTAAATAAGGGCTGTGATTTAAATGTAAATTTTTATAGAAATATGTAACTTTTTAAAATTAACTAAATATTTGCACACCACAATGTGGTAGAATATGTTGTATTCTTAAATATATTTATAACAACTTTTTAACACACATATTCCGCAAATAAATAATTTTCATTTCATTTCATTTGGGTTTCAGAGCAGCTTCGGTCACTTTTGCCCTACGACCTTATCCCTGAGAAGGTAGCCAGAGGTACAACCAAGGCACTCACGCATGGCACCAATTACGGTGAAAGTGGCGAGCAAACCAACAGTCACCGCTTGCGAGCTGCTTGATATTATTATACGTATATTTTTGACATCAGCATATACATTGCTTGTCTTCTAATCTTATAAAAATGGTATATACATGGAAAACGCATATGGACATCAAAGCAAAATCTACATCATCCATTACCCAGAGACACGGAGTCACGGTCGGTATATTATACCGCTTTCCATTTAAATTTACCGTCCTTTACACTGCACCATGGGCTATCCTTTAAGAGACCTCGTTACCGTGTATGTAAGGGCGATGCCACATCTATCTGATGTTATTTATTTAGTTTTTCATAAACATATTACGAATTAAGAATTGCAGATGAAAGATTGGCAAACCTAATACTCAATGCGAATTTGGATGGTTATTGGTACCTGGAGAAACTAATGTTGGCATTCTAGGACCAAATCGCAATATACGATATTCTCCGAAGGTGTAGTTAAGAATCTACCAAAGACAAATTTATCTGTGTTGGTTCAAATCCCCTATTTAGAAATGACCTCAGGTCGTTAAAGCCGAGCATAGGTTAAATTGTCAAAAATACTACTAGTATAAGAGTCCTGTTCACCAACTTTTCCGGATAAGGGTCCAACGCTTTACATATTCCTACCATCATAACGACAGTGTTTAGCGTTGTCGAATTCTAGCCCGGTGGGTAGGTGGACGATAGATTTTCACACTAGACCTAATAACTCGGTTACGAGATTGCTACGTGTTTGTAACATGCACGGCTTGGCTTGTACCAGTAGAAAAACTGTGTGCCTGTTTCTTTTCAATAAATTTAATTTTCTGTTCAAAGAAATACCCGAATTCATATAAACCGAAACTAATCAAATGTAATTTCTGTAATATGGCCATTACATTCAAAACGAAGAAATATATATAAAGGCACTGAACAAAATAAGTGATAAACATCAACAACCAAAAATACAGACATACAGACGTGCCTGTCTCTGCTTGGAATCCAACATTGTGAAGTTCGGTAGTTTATAATAATGTCTTAATTTTTAACCGTATTTTTAATAAACATAGACCAAAGGAATTCTAACGTTTAAATTAAAATTACAGTGTTTATTACATTGTAATACGGACTTTAATTTAAAATTTAGCCTTTAAGTGCTATCTATAGTCTTTGTTTATTAATAGACGGTTAAATTTTACGCTTAAGTAAAATACTGAAGAACTCCAAGGTTTTTATTGAAATTATAGCCTTTTTTACAATATAATTTCAAATGAAACCTTGGAGTACTTTAACTTTTTATTAAAAGGACTGTAAAATTTTACGTTTCTATAAAATGAGCCCTAACCCTAAAACAGTCTTACGCTCGCATATGAACACAGTTTCAGTCGTGCAAACAATATATTTTATCCTCTTTGACTACTCTCTGTGCCCGTAGTTTCATGAGCATAAATAATGTTGCGTTCTACGTTATCCTCGGTGTTGCCAACGGTGAAATTTCGGATATTTACGACGTATTTAAAACGGGCTACACGTCTCTTACATCTGTGAAGGCTTATAATTTTTGGTCGTAAAAGATTTTGGATCTTTATTAAGGCGTTCAGAAGCGTCTTGGAAGTTTAATCTCGGTGTTGACACACGACTTTATTATTTTTCCGGGAGCTTATAATTTTTAGAGTTTCGTACTTAAAAGGTGTTACCGAGACCTATTCACAAAGACTACTACTACTACTACATCGCGCAAGAGTTAATCTTGCACGATTCATAGTGGTTTCGGACACCAGATTATACAAGTGTGTCCTGAAACATTTTTAAAACAGTTAAACATATTTTTTTATGTTATAGGAAGGCAAACAAGCAGACGGATTTCCTGATGGCAAAAATTCACGCCGCCTAGAGACACCAAAGATGGTAATGGTGCGTTGCCAACCTGAGGTCAGGATGTTAGGCTTCGAGCAAAAGTAAGTTTACCGGCTACCTTACCCTCCGAACCGGAACATGTCATGACGTTATGGCGGCAGGAATAGGTAAGGCGGTGGTACCAATCCGGGTGAGTCGCTGCGAAACTCTACCAGAGTTTCGCGGCGACTCGTCCGGATTGGTACTAGCCAGATGTAAATCAGATGTCACGGTGTTAGTGATGATAAGCCTATGCTCGCCTTTTACGACCTGCCTGGCCAAAAAGGCAGATAGTCTATTCTGCAAAGGAGTCCGGACCAACACGGGGAAAATATAAAATAAATAACGAGAGTAAGTAACGAGAGTAAATAACGAGAATAGTTTCACGTTTGTGCTCGGTAAATTTTATTGGCTTGTCTATTTTTTTGACAGGTCAGCGAACAAACGCACGGGTCTCCTAAGAGACGGTAAGAGACAGCCGTGGCCTAACACCATAGATGTTACAGGTGCGGCGCTGTCATACAGCCGGGATGTTAGGGTTGTTGTGCAAGTCTACCGGCTACCTTTCCCAAGGCAGAGTCATTATGGCGGCAGCAAGAGATGAGGCGGTGGATCCACAACCGAGCAAGTTGTTCCATAACACTATACCACCAGTGGTCTTGCTGGCCTTCACCTATATTTTAACCAACGCTCGCCTCTTACGAGCTGGATGGTAGAGAATCAGTACTATTAGAATGCAAGTTTACTTCTACCCTTATCTGTGTCCACAGACGCTAAGGCGGAGGGATATTATAGTAGGGGAGCCGAAGAGAGAATTTTTACAGTAACTTAAGCGCGTCACATAAAGATGTGGGCAATACCCTGCACTATTGTTAAACACCTCCATTGTGTATTAAATCTCAATATACAGGCGAGCATGTGGGGTTATCTGTGAATTTTTTTAGATTAAATATATTGGTACATGTCAGATCAAAGTAGACGGGTTTATTTCATTGACCTCTGATATATATTCTTATTTCTATAGTTTATTGTTACAAATTTATTGTATACTGTATATAATATATCACTATTATTTATTGAGTGCATGTTTAAATTTTCTAATGATTTGAATAAGACATACGAGAGTAAAAGGGTCAGAAATTTCCAAAAATCAAGTTATCTATCTCCATTGCCTATTACGGCAAACTGTCTGATTGCCATATTTCTGTCATCAAAGACATATTAGGCATGTTACTATAAATATTTGATGAGTTCGCATATGATCATTCGACGGTAATTGTTATTTTAGTTTCTAATCGCTCAACACATTGCTAAAAAGAAAAACCTCACATGACCTGTTTAAGAAAAAAGTATCTTCACGCCCATATCCTCGAAGAAGTAGGCAGAAGCACAATCAGGGCACCCATGACTAGCCGAAGACACTAAGTCCTACAATGTGATAGGTGGCAAGCCTACCGCTAACCGGGAACATATCCAATCCTGAGCTACATTTTTTATTAGAATATTAGAAAACCCAAATTTTCTTTTTGTTGCCTGAATTGGGAGTTGAATACGGGACCTCAAGAAGTCAAGTCCAACACATGGACCGCTAGTCCAAAGAAGTGATAAACCTTTTCTACTCTCCACTCCGACGACACTATCCGACGAAGTCCATGACGCTGACATTTAGCATCCCCGGCTCCCATACTATAAGTAACTTATAGCATGGTTTAAAATAATAAAGGAACTCGTATAGAATTCCTAGTTAATCATATAACTCGGGTATTACTGTCAGTTAAATCTCGGGTAATCCTAGAATTTCATTAATCATCCGCAAGAGGAGCACGAAGAATCAGTTATTCTACATACGAGGCCAGATAGTGCTTTAGGTTTAATACACTTTTCTTTGTTCCCGAAGGAATCTTTGATAGGCACTTTATAAGATGAAAGCGATTTTTCTCATAAGATATCATACGCAAAGGCGGCTCTCTTGTTATTAAAGGATAACCGTTGCCTGTTAAAATCCATAGATGTTTTTGGTGCGTCAGTATCTTACGACCCAGGTCCTAAAGCCACGAATTTGGCTTAGGTACATGTCTGGTACCTTTATTTTTAAAGTCAGTTTTAATTCCCAACATGGGTAGACATTTCTGTGGTGATTAATTTTGGAAATATCAGTATCTCGGTATATTGGTCGTACTGAAAGACAAATAAAACTAGATAAGATGATATAATTAATTTATTGCCTTTCAAAGTATAAACCCTCACTATTCGTACATTTTCCATTCGTTGGAACCATTGTGTCTATCAGTGGTTCCAGTCTTCAGTGAGGACCTCTTTAATGTCTTCTTAGAATGCATTTAACACTCAACTTTTTTTCACCTTTCCCACTTGACTCATTTCAATTTCAATTCAGTATGAATTTGCAAAATAAGTAATTATTTGTCAGTCATATTAGTTGTCGTCGCTGGCCGACTTTCACGTTTTGCCAGTTCCCTGTGTTGGTCCGGGCTCCTTTGTAGAATAGACCATCTGCCTTCCTTGCCAGGCAGCTCGTAAAAGGCGAGCATAGGCTCACCGTCATTAACACCGTGACATCTGACTAGGTGGTAGAGTTTAGCAGCGACTCGTCCGGATTGGTACCACCGCCTTACCTATACCTGCCGCCATAACATCATGACGTGTTCCGGTTCGGAGGGTAAGGTAGCCGGTAAACTTACTTTTGCTCGAGGCCTAACATCCCGGCCTCAGGTTGGCAACGCACCATTACCACCTTTGGTGTCTCTAGGCGGCGTGAATTTCTTAACATCAGGAAATCCGTCTGCTTGTTTGCCTTCCAATATCATAAAAAAAAAGTTATGCCACTTAAAGTAAAATATCAATGTGTGAAAATTTTCACTATATAATGCATTGACCTCTAAGTATTTAATGTCTTTATAATAGTGACGCACAATTACCTAAGCACTACAAATTATAAAAACTTATGTACAAATATTGAATACCGCCATTGAAATAAAGTGTCGAAAATCCTCGAAAATTAAAAAGTAATATGTTCTTAGAAAGTTCCATTTTCAAATTATGTTATTATTTTATGTGTTATTAGTAGCCAGTTCCAGTTTAGGTTGCTTCACGTATCTATTATTATTATCGTTGACAACATATCACAAGTCCATTTACTTGCTTCAGGCACATAATTAGTGATAGTACTACGGTGAAATATCACTTAAATGCACCTTAACTGCGGAGGGACACCGCCCTGTTAGAGTGATTCCTGTCATTTGTACAGAATTATTTATTTTATATAAACTTTATCTAAAAAAACTACATATTTTATTATACTTTTGTACTACATACTATATTACTATTGTTATTATTATAGCTTAGTAGTATAGTATTGTTGTACTACATATTTTATTGATTAACCTTGTACCCACACATCCTACAGGATCTAAGAATAAGCCCAAACAGATGGGTAATAAAAACACATTTCGAACAAACACATTTAAGCCTCCTTTCCTTTATAGATAGTAAAACTTGTGTCAATATAGCCAATTCGTCTCTCTCGATGCCTATTGTAGTCCGAGAGGCGGGTGGGCTGAGGCGCCTTCAACTTTCAAACACGCTCACTTGATAATAATTTCGCGTAAAGTTCCATTCCCTGTAATAAGGAAAAGTTTATATCTATTTTGAGTCCAAAACGAGTTTTCATAAAATGAGTTTGATGCCAATAAATTGCAAAATATTACATTAAATATATGTACTTTCAGTTTCAACTCAAATTTAATATGCAGTTTTAGAAATGTTTCTTATTTAAAGCAATTTTTTTTGATGATATTGGAAGGCAAACAAACAAGTAAACGGATTTCCTGATGGTAAGAAATTCACGCTGCCTAGAGATACAAAAGGTGGTAATGGTGCGTTGCCACCCTTAGACTGCGATGTTAGGCCTCGAGCAAAAGTTAATGTACCGGCTACCTTATCATCCGAACCGGATCACGCCAACGGAAAGCGCTAACATTATGGCGGCAGGAATAGGTAAGGCGGTGGTACCAATCCGGGCGAGTCGCTGCGAGACTCTACCACCTAGTCGGATGTCACGGTGTTAGTGACGGTAAGCCTATGTCCGCCTTTTACGAGCTGCCTTTCACAGGAAGGCAGGTGATCTACTGCAAAGCCCGGACCAACACGAGGTATTTTTTTTATATTCTGTTATCTTAAAGGTTGAAAGCTCTTTCTTCTATGTTTGCGCAAGCTTTTCAGTAAAACAACAATAGGATATATTTGTGGCCCCGAACTGGTCCGTGTCTTTTGTGTAAAATAGACCATCTGCTATCCTGCCTGGCACCTCGTAAGAGGCGAGCAAAGGCGAAATGTGTCATTACCAATAAGAGCACAGGTGGTGCTGTACAAGTGCAACTTGCTTGGGTAGGGATCCACCGCCGTACCAATTCCAGCTGTCATAATGACAATGTCATATTCCGGTCCGAAGGGTAGGGTTACCCTTACCTTACCCGGTAGACTTGCACAGTTGGCCTAGTATCTCGGCCATAGCACAGCACCGCACCTATAACATCTTTAGTGTTTCTTACCATTAGGAGAGCCGTGTGTTTGTTCGCTGTCTCATTAGTTGATTTTGATTACATGAACTCCTAGATGAACCTGAAAAGTAAAAGTCAAAACAGTTTTGTATAGTAAAGCTCTAGCAAGGATTTTCAATAAAATTACAATACCATCTACCTATTTTTAACTTTCAATTAATTATGTGGATAAAAAGGCACCTTAAATTGAAACTTTATTTCGGTTTTATTTCGCAAATTCGATCTCTACTTTTGTAACATGACACAAAATTAATATATAATATACAAAAGGGCATACCTAGCCCGCGACCTTGTTCGCGTGGAATTTAACAAAAAACTTATTTAGTCAATTATGCCTTTTTATGTAATGAAAGTACCCTAAGTTACTCCTTATTCAACTATAAATGTAAAAGTCCCGTCCTTATCGGTCCAACTGTTACATAAATCAGCCAGAACGGACAGACAGGCACACATTTTTTTTTATTTCGGTACAGATATGCATTCATATTCAAATAGTAAAAAGCGTTGAAGGATGATTATAATATATTTTGATTTATTTGTTTAGATGTACAAATTCGCTGATATACCTTAAACAAAGACAAGCTGAATTAATTAGCTATATTTTTAGAGTTCTGTCTCCTAGACTATATTTGGTGTATAAAAACGCCAAACAAAATAAAAAAACGTATTCGATCTCCGGCGCAACCAGTGTAATCTTCTTTTATTGGATTGAAGCAGAATTATGCTCTGTTCAAAGCGTACAATAACCTGCTTATATTTGTTTAAACCTTGCTATGGCTATTACGGTAATCCATCCGTAAGATTGTTTGATAATTTTTTCAAAGAGATTTGGAAACTGAATGCAAACTGCGATTAGAAGATTTATTGAAATGGAACAGGTTTGTACTGGGTTCAGAAACAATTATGCATACTTCTTGAAGTACTACGTCTTGTACTTTGTCTATTAGACTTTATCAAATAACTTCTGTAACACTTATTGTAGCATTTGCAATTTAAGGTAAATGAATACACCTTCAGATTTAAATATCAATATCTGGTTGTCATACTGATAGTCTAATCATAATAAATAGCACCTATTTAAAGTATGGTCAAATACTTAGTACAAATGGTGTTTAAAAATTGTGCAATGATATAAAAAAAAATTACACCAAGTGCTGATGCTAGAAATTATAAATTTTACATTAAACGTGCGTATAAAGATGTCAGTTAAAGCTTACAAAAGTAAAAAAAAACACAATATCAATAGCATCAGAAATCAAGAGTAAGAAAACACATGACTGATTGTGCCTACATTTTCTTTTCTTTTAGGTTTTGGCAATCTCGTTAGTATTTTGCCATTAGTCAAGTAGAAATTTGCATCAAATTTTATATTTGTTTCATATCAATTATAATTAGTCATCAGTCATAAGTCGTCAGTAAGTCATGTCAGGTTCTTGGGTAAAGCGGTGGCCTTTTTACACAAGCTCATGTAATGAGGTTTGGCGGCAACGAGGAAATATACGATACGCTAATTTCTTCATGATCATTATGGCGACAGGCGTTAGGTAAGGTGGTGTACCAATCCGGGTGAGTCGCTGCGAAACTCTACCACCTAGTCAGGCAGATGGTCTATTCTGCAAAGGAGTCCGGACCAACACGGGGGAAAAGTTAGTGTTAGTAATGGTTACTTCAATCCCAAAACTGGAGATAAGCTCGCCCATTGTACTGTATTATATTTATGTTCATGTTTGTTATAACGTTTTGTGTTCAAT
>NJDC01058200.1:12133-25846 GCA_002245475.1 Calephelis virginiensis | reverse complement strand
TCGTTCTATGGCAGATTTGGGATGTAGGTTATTGTGTTTAGTGAGTGTGGTGCGTGTTGTTCGTTCTAGATTTTCTATGTTAGTTTTTGCCCATTTAATGACACCAAATGAGTATGTTAGGATGGGTATTGCAAAGGTGTTTATAGCTTTGATGATGTGTCTGCCAGAAAGTTGTGTTTTACATATTGTGTTGAGTCTGCGTTTATATTCTGTGGTGAGTGATTCTTTGATGTTAGTGTGATCGAGTCCTTTTTGTTGTGTGTAGCCTAAATATTTATAAAATTCAGTCGGTTCCATCGCCAAGATGGTATCTGTGTCGTTCGCCCCATAGTCACCGGGCTGTATATTGCCTCGTATGATATGAAGAGTATTATTATTATTACTATTATTATTATTATTATCAATTTTGTGCAAAATAAGCAATCAGCGATCAAAATTCAAAACATTATTAAATCTGATTGTTATGTATCAAATTACATGAAATTATGTAAGCAAATGTATTTTATTGATAGTTACGCAATACGATGGCTACATTGGAAGATTGGAACCTAATCAACCTGCAACAAAGGAACATATCACACTACATAGTATAAAACAAAGTCGCTTCCTCTGTCCCTAGGTCCTTTTGTATGTTTAAATCTTTAAAACTAAGAAACGGATTTTGATTCGGCTTTTTTTAATCGATAAAGTGATTGTAGAGGAAGGTTTATATGTATCCTATTAATATTATAAATGCGAAAGTTTGTAAGTATGGATATATGGATGTTTGTTACTCTTTCACGCTCGAATGGCTGAACGGATTTGTCTGAAATTTGGAACACAGATAGATTGTAACCTGGATTAACATATAGGCTATTTTTAATCCCGATCGCACACCGGGTTTCTGTGAAAACGCGGGCGAAGCCGCAGGTAGCAGCTAGTATTTCATAACTTCATCATAACAAAAAGGGTTGCCTAAAAAAACCTGTACAGAATAGTTTTTATTATTACTTAAAAAATATTTTTCGATTTTCCATTTTTTTTGCAAATTAATTTGTTTTTGCAATAAAAGAGCCCTTATGTTTATTTTTTTTCTATTATCTAATCAAGTAAAACTGGGAACGGTAAACCAGTTTAAACCTGGCAACCCTAGCAGGTAAAACGCTTAAACACGTCTTAAACTTTAGGTCAGGATAAAATTTCTTATGATATTCATATTTAATAAATAAATATCAAATTCATAAGGAATCGTTCAGCCCGGGATTTATTAGGCAACCCAGTTTTAATATATTTTCTAATATACTCAATTTATTCTAAAATATGTTTCATCCTATTATTAGCTCGGTGCAGGTCGACCTAGGTTCGGATCCTAGACCAATAAAAATAGGCACAATTTATGCCATTATTCGCCTCCTGCCAGTTACATAACAACGCCGAAGTTTTTTTTTATGATATTGGAAGGCAAACAAGCAGACGGATTTCCTGATGTTAAGAAATTCACGCCACCTAGAGATACCAAAGGTGGTAATGGTGCGTTGCCAACCTGAGGCCGGGATGTTAGGCCTTGACATTAACAGCTACTAAGAGTTTATATGGATCATAAAATTGTTTTCTCCCATTCTCCGGCAGTTTTCCTGGGTTTTTTTTTCATAAGAACCTTCTCCTGGTAAATTAATAACACAACAAAAAAGGAATTAGTAAAATTGGTCCATCCGTTCCGGCGTAATGTAATGACCAAGTGAAATGGGGATTATTTTTTTTATATAAACTAGCAAAACGTCCCAACTTTGCAAGAGTGGACAAACTTTTTTGTTGTTATACCTTAAACCTTCCTCTTAAATCACTCTATTTATTAAAAAAAAAACGGGTTGCACTGCTAGAGTGCCGGCAGAAGTGAAAACTTGAATATTAACCTTGTGCGTTTTTGATATATTGGAATGGTTAGGGAATAATTTTGCACGAATTGCTTTAATTATCAATATGAAAGTAATATCATTTATGAGGTAGAATACAAGCACGAACATTCGCGCAAGCGCCCTGCGCCGTCTTACGAATTTTCGTCTTACGAATCAGGTCACCTGTCCTGACGCGAATTTAGAAGTTTTTACCCATTCCAAAAAAAGTGCGCAACGCCGCTAAAGAAGTTTTCACTTCAAAAAACGCATCAAAATCCGTTGAGTACCTAACCTAGTCTTAAACGTAGGGACAGACCGCGGAAAGCAACTTTGTTTTACACTATGTTGTGATAATGCTAAAATTAAAGATAATTCAATAACCCCCGAGAAACTTTTAACTAAGCACCATCACAATCACGTCAAATTTCAAAAGTTATAATGGCACAGACACACACATACACACACAGACACATCCAACTTCTAACACTCCTCTTTTTCCGTGGGGGTTAAAAAGAAGAAGAATACATGACACTTTTTTAATAATCTATTTACGAAATCTATTAAAATTAGAACTAACCTCATCAGATTCAATTTACAAATTCAGGTAAGTATCAATGTTTATTTATTCGGAAAGCAGCCATTTATTTAACAATCTTTCCTCAAATCCAATTTGTATCTGGAAATCATCTGGGAATGTATTTTTTATCATTTACATTACATAGCGTCTTATGTGAATAGTATAGCTAGCACTTGCTGACATAAACAATTTCATTCTATGTTTTGTAGCTTGCGCTTATGCCCGCCCGCTTTTTTTATTTTTTAAAAGACTCTGAAAAGGAGGAGGTCATCAATTCGTCGGTATGGTTTTATGTATATTTGCTACGTGATTACTCAACCAATACGAATGGATCTTGCAGACTCTTTTTCGAAAGGTAAGCCATGATCTGTACATGGTCCCATATAAATGATTCGATCTAACCTGATAAGTAGTTTTCCATATTTTTGAGTTATTTCTTGCTACATGTTTTTTATTTATATACAATAGCAAGGATAATGATTAGGAACACATATTTCATTTTATTTTTGACTTTAACTAATTTAAAAAAAATATCAATTCTAATCAAATTTATGTTTACCGCTTGACATTTTTAAACATCCTTGAAATAACGACAAATTCGTATTCGTTATGTCTTTCTTTTGAGTATGTGTGTACTCATAGATGTAAAGAGATTCAAATATCTATAGAACTGATAATGTACAATCATTTTTACAGCTAGTTTACTAAAACTTTGCACAGTACAGTCAAAACAGCAATATGGTAACTCGAACACCTATATTTACAGTCACATCTGCTGTACTATCTTAAATCTAAATTCGCGCCAATCGCAACCACTCAAGATCTATTCGAATCCAATCTATGGAGATATTGGAACCAATATTTATTCTTCTGATAGGTTTATTTTAATACGATTGCGAATTTCCAGGGTGAGGTTTGATTAAGAAGATTTTTATTTGCTTTATTTCAATATAGCGGATGATAAAACTCAGGTCTATTAAAATTATTAACATAAAAACTACGAAACAAAAAATGCTATTAAAATTAAATCGTGCATAAGATAACGTTATGGTAACTTCGACAGAGTCTGGTAAAGGTGGCGTAGGGATGTGATGAACTCGTCACCAATTAATGGTATGATCTAGGCATTAATCGACTTTCAAAAATGGAGTACTTTTTTAAGTACGTTAAGAAATCCTCAATTCTGAACCGATTTTTTTTTATTTGAAAGATCCTGCTTCCAAGGCGTTTCCATTGACACCAAGTCTGAATCTCAGGGAAATCAAAGAAAATACTAAATTTACTATATATAATTTTAGGAAAAAAAGTCGGGCTTTTGCAGTTAGTATCGTTTTGTTTAGTTTAGGATAAAAATCAGATTAGACAAGCAGTTACAGTACTACTTATTTTAACGCCGTGTATTTTAATTTATTTTAAGGCAATAGTTGCACAGTAAAATACTATCAGAGCAGTCATGTTCTTGTTCGGTGTCTTCTCCTACAAAAATGATACGTTAAGAAATGCTACACCACAAATACTGTATCTATTGCCTATACTTTGACTGTTTGTACTGTTCCTTTTGGTCATCTCACATAATTTTATTAGCTTACTGGTATCGCTTATTACAGAATATATATGTAAATGTAAAAGCCATGATGATTTTGTAATAAGCGAAACCGGTAGGCCAATAATCCTTTAAAATTTATTTAAGACTGTGTGTTTTATATAATATTAAAAAATAAAAGGAAATCTTCTATTTTTTCATAATTAAAATACACACACCGATCGACCTGAAACCGACTTGTTTGTAGGTTAGGTGTGTTTTATTATTGCAGAGGAAGCTAGACAGTAGGCAGGATTGCAGAAATCGTGATATTTGCCATTCGATACTCTCTGCTTACCCCGCTAGTGACTTGATATTAAAACCAAGAACTTTTAATACTGCGACTTATTAGTAGTACGCGTCTCCTATTCTACGAGTATTGTCTTAACGACAAGTCTTACCCGTAAGGGACTTGACGTTAAGGCAGAGAGTATCGAGTGCTAAATGTCTCCCATCCTGCCTGTCTTCCTCTACATTCATTGCCCTTTTTATACAAACACGGCGTTTTAAAGGCGGTACGATTAATTATGTGTAATAACAACTCTATATAGATATCTTTAAAATGCATTTGAATTTCCGAAGCTTGACGAATATAGCCGAAGCGCATAATTTAAATAGTACTACTATTTACTAGTTAAATAGTAAATGATTCTACCACCCAGTTTGACTACACTAGTGAAATAGTTTTTTAATCAAAATGGATATGTATGTATCCGTTTACATTTATGCATAGAGTAATTTTCTCTAGAGTGCAATTGATTTGTCGTATCATCATTACCATCATGGCGTTCCTCAGCTGCGAGATTTTGTAGACATTTTCTGTTTCGTTCTACACTATTTTGTTGTATGACTAATGTGTTGCCTACCTCGTGGTTTTTACAACTTCAAAGGGCTTTGTGGGCGATGTAGAGTGCTCAGCCCGCACAAAACCATTTTGAAGTCTATTACAAGTATAGTGTGAAGCGTTACTACTTGGTAACCAAGAAAAGCGCTTGCTAAACTAATCAGCTCATTGTGGACCCCTGTATGTTATCTCTACCCATCTCTTCTGGAATGAGGGTGTGATGATATTTACTTTATAATATCGAAATAATAGACATTGAATCGTAGGTAATTTTCACGCATTAAAATTTAACGCAATTAATTACAATATCGACTTCCCAAATATAGCGAATCAATTAATACTATCTAATTATTAATTATATAATGGAAATCAAAGCGCTATCTGAATATAAGATTAGCCTAATTTCCAGGATTACTACCATCGCACACTTATAACTGTATTTATTTATTTATATTTATTTGTCATGTAGGTACAAATAATATTATATCTTCCTAGGCACTTGTACATTTATGTTTGCATTTTATGTATTAACAACAGCAAGACCCATTTTTTAAATCAAAGGCAAATATCAGAGATTTATCAATCGCTCACTGTGTTGGTACTTTGTTAACTAAGAACTCACGGCGCGGGTTTTACCCGCGCCCACGGAGGTTGCGGGCCCGCAGATCCCTTAGAATGTAGATTTATATGCAAAAAACGTAAGTTTACATTTTACGACGCGATTTTCGCCCGCAGCGCCTGCGGTTGTTTGCGGTTCCCGCGAGCGGTCGTCTGCCCGTAGATCGTGCGGGCGGCGATCTCCCGCTGCCTCGACGGGTTGCGACTTTGTACTGATTTTTCAACCGCAACCGTCAGCCGCCAAGTTTGCGGGCGATAATTTCAACCGCCGCGGCTGCGGGACCGCAAAAATGACCCGTCTCGTGAGTTTTGAAATAAAATCTCAGTATTTAAAATCGGGTAAAAATCGCTTCGTGAGTTCTGTATCTTAGGCGGTAAAAGCTATAATTTGCCTAAATAAATAAAACAATCTCAAGAAAATGTAATGTTGAAAGAGACGCCAAATAGGTAAGTACAATAAGTATATTTACGTACTTCTTTGACTGGGAAACGTTTCCCTTTTTATTTAAATCCTTATTATATCTAATACATATATATAAATCACGTGTCACAATGTTTGTCCTCAATGGACTCCTAAACTACTTAACCGATTATAATAAAATTCGCACACCGTGTGTAGTTCGATCCAACTTGAGAGATAGGATAGCTTACATCTCAATTTATCGCGGGCGAAGCCGCGGGTAACAGCTAGTTATTATATAAAAATATCTAAACTTTTTCACTAATTGCTATTTGATACAATTAGTTAATTTTTTTATTTAAAAGATTTCTTTATTTGCAATTATGAATTAATGTCTGATGCCAATTTAATAACAAAACTCCTATAATTTCAATTAGAAATGATTTCCAAAAGTACCACCTCAGCCATTATGTTTAATCAAAATTAACTAATAACGATTGTACGACTCCGCTGAAAACTGTTTGTAGGATAATGAATTTTTAACTGTCTTTGTAATCTAAGCCTATTTATTAAAAAAGCGTTACTATCCGGATAAGTACAGTCGCGTGGTTAATGATAAAGTTATTTTTTTTAATTAAACAAAAAAAATGCGAAAGAACTTATAAATTACGGAAAGTATATCCAGTATAAGTTATTTTTTTTAATAAACAAAAAAATGCGAAAGAACTTATAGATTACGGAAAGTATATCCAATGACAAAATACATACATATTTTTCAATGGTAACTCCTTTTGTTGGTCCGGGCCATTTCAAAGAATAGACAATTCACTTTCCTGTTAAGCAACACGTAAGATGCGAGCATAGGTTAAATGAGTCATTACCAAAAAGAGCATTAATCGCAGAGTGTTGTGCAGAACTTGCCTGGGTATGGATCCACAGCCTCACCTTTTCCTGCCGTCACAATGAGTAGGTATAGTACAGTACAGTGTCTACAGACCACGATTGTCTATTACCATCTGGAGAGCCGTATGCGTGTTCGTTGTGTGATCGCATAAAAAGTGTACACATAACTTTGTCGTTAGTGTGAGCGGTATCTCAAAGGAACAATTACCTGCACTATTGGACTAATCAAAGTTGAAGTTTCTTGAGAGATGGAAGGCGGATTGAGTTAGATTCTATTAATTTGTGATGTAAAATGACAGATCCATTAGATTGATAATAAAGGTTCAAGACGTTCTCTGACGCCGCCCGGCAGAGAATTAACAAGGGTCCATATTTTTGTATTTAGGTAGAATCATAATCAGAAAAACTTTATTCACATGGGCCATACAAATAATTGTGCGCGTCGACACTTTTATAAATTACCACCGGAACGGAGTCGCTGCCACACTTTGAGAAGATCCGGCGAAAGAAACCACATACTCGTATAGCGAATGTCTTCTTTTTTTAGGTTTTGCTATTCGCGTTAGCATTTTGCCATTATTAAGTAGAAATTTGCATCAATTTGCGTTAATTTTACCAAAATCAGGATTTAATTATAATTAGTCATAAGTCGTCAATAAGTCAGGGTATAATTAATAAGTAAAGCAGTGGCCAGTGGCCTCATTACTCAAGCTCATATATTGAGATTTGGTGGCAACGAGGAAATACACGATACGCTTATTTCTTCCTGATTATTTCATTTGTGCGTTTTTACTGAACAAAACTGTAATAAAAGCCACCAATATTGACAAATTTCACGAAATTCAATCATTTAAAATAAAACTTCAATCATCTTTTCTATAAATGGCGCCAAAAGACATTGCGAATGTCGGGAATGGATTCTTTGTTTACGGTTCCATATTAAAATTTTTTTGTTGTTGTTGAATCGACTTTTTTAAAAACTAGTGCATATGAGCGTTTAAAATCTGTTCGGGTGATGGAAGATTTGCTTGGCTCTGATAGGCCATCAACGTCTGCAAGTCATGTCACTAATTATTTTCACTTATTATTTGGGTATGAAACATGTTACCGCTCAGCTAGTCCCAAAAAACCGAATATTCTCCAAAAACTGAATTGCATGAGAGTAGCAGAGGACATGCTAGAACGAGTCGATTCCGACCCAACATTCGTGAATCGCACTGTCGGTGGTGGCGAGTTTGACATGCAAATTAGTCAACAAACTTCGGAGTGGCACCTTTCAACTGAACCGAAACTGAAAAAAACACATCAAATTCGTTCAAACATTCAAAATCATGTTGAGTGTTTCCTTTGACTATCGCGGTGTTGAGCACTCGGAATTCTTGCCTAAAGTTCAAAAGGTAAATAAGAAATATTATTTGAGCATTATGCGGCGTCTAAAAGAACAAATTCGTGGAAAAAGATAGATTTGTGAAAAGAAAATATTTTGATATTTCGCCAAAAAAATGGCCTTTATCATTGTGAACGAATTTTTAACAAATACCATCAAGCAGCCATATTCACCGGTTATGGCTCCCGTCGACTTCTTTTTCCTTTTGCCTGAACTCAGATTACCACTTCGTGGCACCCGTTTTCAATATGAAGAAGACATAAAAAAGAATTCGCTGCGAGAACTGAACTCGATTCCGGAAACAGCGTTTAAAAATGCTTTGATGATTGGATTATGCATTGGCGTCAGCGTATCGTTTCTGAAGGAGCATACTTTGAAGGTGATAAAATAAATTTTGATGAATAACAGTTCATGTATTATTCTTTTCCCGGTACTTTCTTGACAGAGTAGTATGTATCTGAATTAAAGTTTCAATTCACGCAGTAAGCGTGAATTCGCTCCAAATATAAAAAAACCCTGCATAAAAAGACTTTTCTTCTACTAAGAAAAACTTTGTTCCGACCAGGACTTATAGCGTTTTTCATTTGCTGTAGCCAACGTCTTCACTATTTTTTATTCTCCCACTTAAATTGCAAGTACCCAATAAAATAAGCGTGTAAAATATGGCGCGTGATTGTATTAAAACGGAAACTCAGTAAAATAATTGGAGAAAAGGCGCCATGATTGTAATGTATGCAACTTTACCTCCAGTCTAGTCAGCAGGTGCGGATCGATGTGTCGCGACGACTGCAACCGAAACTATCATTTACCGCCATTTTATTGTAGCTCTGGGAGGCGGGAAATGTGGCTTTATTGTTATTGGTGTCCGTACAGATACAAATACAACTGTTTCTTAGTTCTACATCACTACATAGTATGAAACAAAGTCACTTCACGCTGTTTATATATGTATGCTTAGATCTTTAAAACTATACAATGAATTTCGATGAGGCTTTTAATAGATATACGGCCAATATCAATACCATATCTACAGATAGAGATAAGCCAAGAAGCCTAGAACGGAGAAGTTTGAAATTTGGCACACTTAGGTATAGTTTATGTGTAGGAGAAGATCCGAACGCTAATATTTTACAATAATAATGCTTATAAAGTAGGTACATTAAATCAATAAATAAAACATTACCCACACTACCATGCATTTGACACACACAAACAAATATATTGATAATAACCACAAAAGATCACAGATGGCGCACTAAAAAGTTTAAAAACAAAGTACTTGGTCTTGAGAAATGAAGATGGCGTTCTTATCAACAAGATAGTAGGTGGTCTTGAGGAATAAAGATGGCGTTCTTATCAACAAGATAGTAGTTGGTTTTGAGAAATGAAGATGGCGTTTTTATCAACAAGATATTAAAATTTATTATCGTCGACCACTAGTACATTTAAAATGCTGATAAATATTGAAGCTGGGACGGGTTGCTAGCAGTTTGGTCATGGTGATGTCACAAATCAACATTTTTTTGAGAGATTTTAATTCGCTTCGTGGTCCGTGAGTAAAGACGGTTTGGGCTTCCCGCCAAAAGCAGGATAATGTATAAAAGTTTAAAAGAATAATACATGATATTATAATAATTACAAATTGGCCTCGTCAGCTAGTTTTTTGATATTAAAGCTCAACAAAACGGTGTAGAGATGTTACGACCCCATCGCCAGATAGTGAAGTACTGTAGTAATTTAGATAACTGGATTATTATTTAATTAGTGCAACCAGATTGGGTGGTAGAGACCTACAACGACTCACCGGATTATTACCATTGCATTACCTTTTCTCGTTGCCATAACATTAGTTCTTATTATTGTTGTGTTTCGGTTGGAAGGGATTCATCTTTCTGGTGCCGGATATCTAGCGCTTAACAGCCCAGCCACAGCTTAGCAACACTATTAACGTATTTGCAATTAATAGACTCGTTGTTTATCTTCTATCTTGGTACTTTATCACAATGGCGTTATATTATTTACCTCTTAATGTGTTATTTTTGGGTACTCTAATTACGCTGAATGAAGTTCCATACAAAATATCAGCATAATCAAAAGCTCTCTAGATTCACTACGGATTTTTATATAATAGTAAACAAGCAGGTGACTCTGATGGTCAAAGACAGTCGTCGTCTATACATAATTGATGTAGTACCAACACGTTACTGGAATTTTGGGCTACGTGTGCAAGTCTTCAATTTTGCTTGCGTTTTGTACATCAGTGCGTCTTCTGTACGTAGCTTTATAACTTCTTAGATGTTCCGGCGAATTTCGTTAGACTCGTTCAGTTTTCCGGAGAAAAATTAAAGTTATTTTTCAAATGTTCGTCGCAGTCGAACGGAGTAAAAAGCATTTTATGCCCTTTCCCTGGTAGGACTTAGCTACCTCCCAATATTTTTTTTAACTGAATCGGTTTAGCAAAGTTTCTGAAAGCATCCTAGGCTTAGTTTTGTATAGTTAGAAGCCTTGGCAGTTGACAAGCTTGTTTGTCTATGCCCGAAAAAGTTTAACCGGAAGACATTTACAAATGTTGCAGCACCACGAAAACGGACTTTTTTTCACAACTTATTTTGAAGGTGATGGATGGTGTACTAGAGCCTACCCGCGACACTCATCGTCTAGAGTAACTCAAAAATTACTATTTATATACATACTCGTATCTATACTTTGTGATCGATACTGAGTAAGTATCGATACTTGACGACCGATACCAGTCTCGAGTGTAAGTATCGATACCCCATTGGTATTGTTTCATCCCTAGATACCAGGGCGAGTATTTGTGGAATAATCCAGTAACTTAAATTACCATTTAACTACTATATTATCATCCAGGGAGCTCGGAAAAAGCGAGCATGCTTATCGTCACTAACCATCTGACCAGGTGGTAGAGTTTCGCAGCGACTCGCCCGGATTGGTACTACCGCCTTATCTATTCCTGTCGCCGTAACGTCAGCAGTTAACTTGTTGATAAGGTAGCCGGTAAGGCCTAACATCCCGTCCTTAGGTTGGCAGCGCACCTTTACCACTTTTTGTGTCTCTAGGCGGCGTGAATTTCTTACCATCAGGGAATCCGTCTGCTTGTTTGCCTTCTAACATCATAAAAAAAAATATTACAACCATCAGCATACGATAGATTTGTGACAATTTCTTTACCACGTCGCTAAAATAATATGTATTTTTAGATGTAAGTACCTAACGAACCATTTGTCACTTATTGCTTAAAATATTACTACCAAGGAATCATGAGCAATCTTTCGGAAAATAATCGCAAAAACAAACTAAACAAACGTCGTTTAAAAAAAGTAAAACTCAGCACTACATAGTGTAACACTAAGTCGCTTTTCACTGTCCTTATAGTCCGTAAGCCAAGCGCTAATTTTCGTCAATTATTTCTTCTCAGTCGATAATTCTTAAAAAGCCTCAGAAAGTTGCATTATGAAGCGTTGTAAACGTCAGCTGCGGCTCCGAGGGTGGGTTGAGCAGTGGTAGCCGCCCACACACGTAACAAAAAAATATTTTTAATCACTTATTCCCGATTAAAAAAAATATCAAATTAAATTTACACTAATATTTTGAAGAAATAAAATTGTCAACTAATTATAAAATGGTGGATTATACGTCAGCTGGTCTCACAAATATGAAAAAAATGTATTTTTTTTATTACGTACGTGGGCGGCTACCACAGCTCAACCCACCCTTTGAGCCGCAGCTGACGTTTACAATGCTTCATAATGCGACTCTCTAGAGCAGGCGAGGTCGACAATATTTACATACCACTAGACTGTTTCATTGTTTGCTATGGAACCCGCGAGATGAGTAAATTTAGTACAAAATAAAGCTATGTTGCCAGATTCGGAAACGATTTTAAAAAGTTGAGAAAAAATCACAGGCTAATCTCCACGTCCATAAATAAATACTGATTCTCAGAAGAATTATACAAATGGGTCTAACCCCAAACTATCCAAAATTGTATGCTTGTTTTATTGATGTTAGCCGATGATACCAATACCAGAAATTATTTATATTAATAATCACTGCTAGTAACCATTAGTACGTTCACGATACAAATGCGTTTCTTGTTCATCACCAATGAGTTTTCAAAAAAATAAATAACCTGACTTACGCCACAAACAGTGTGTAATGAATTACGATTCAGAAATTATTTCCAAGAAAAATTATCTATCATTTATCCTTTTTGTTGTTTTTTTCAACATTTATTTTTTTATTAAGATGATATAATAACTTTTCACTTAATTAGATTAATTAAACTCGAGGTAAAAAGATTAAAAAACTAAAGAAAAACAAAAATATGGAAACTGATTAAATGTTCTCTTGATTGGCATTAATTTCTGAAACTGATTTCTGATTTCTGACAAAATTTAAATACACAATAAAAACAAAAACAAATTGATCACCATAATAAAATGTGTTAATATGTTTTCAAATTTCAAAGTGATGTAATAATTGTGCTAAAACCAAAAAACAAATGGCAACATTAAGGAATCTATGGCCCATAGTTCGAAGTTTAGAATTTGTGTGTTTGAATTTAGGTAAAATGGTGAATTTGTGTACCTACGCAATATCTATATTTTCTTGTGATTCTAACGTATTGAGGTGGTTTTCTATATTTTAAAGTATAGTTTAAAGTAAACTGATTCCTCCATTACGGAATAAAAGTTTAACGATACTGATATACATAGAAAAATGAGATAGTGAAATAATTTTTGTGTTTGTAACAACGTCGAAAGAAACCATAAAAAAGCTTTGTTTGTATCATTTCCCAGTACGTAAAGACGTAATATAATATGTGTGTAATAGAAGAATGATTTGTTTAAAATTCGAGTAAAAATAAAATGTGTTCTAGTATGTTGTTGTTTTTAATTTACTGATAAAATTAAAATTTTGACAATATACAGTTTACTATTTCTGTGTTTATTAATTAATACATTACAACATGTTTATCATTGAAATTTTAGTTTGATCTTGTTATTTCCAAAATATTCCAATGAAAACAATGGCAGGGAGGGTCGGATATCCTACAAAATCTACTTATGTTTGTGGGCACCAAGAGATGGCGCTGTAAAACATTTTGATTCCACAGTATTTGTATGTATTCGAATTTCTTGTCGGAGTACTATAATAATTGTTCTGTGCTCTAGGGGCATTTTACGAGTTATCGACTAAAAGGAACTTGGTCGTGAATATCTGTCGCTGGCTCACGGACTATTATTTATATATGCTTATATTTAAAACTACGCAATGGAATTTGATCCGTTTTTTGAATAGTGCCTCTGTGGTCTAGCGGTCCGGGTGTTGGACTTGACTGCAAGAGGCCCCGGGTTCAAATCCGGGGTCGGCCAACAAAAAGAAAATTGGATTTTTCCAATTTTCTAATTAAAAAAATGTTGGTCGGGATTGGAAATATGCCCGGTTGGCGATAGGCTTGCCACTTATCACATTGTGGGACTTAGTGCCTTCGGCTAGTCGTG
>NJDC01058200.1:0-11967 GCA_002245475.1 Calephelis virginiensis | reverse complement strand
AAAATAATAAAATTTATATTTTTATAAAATATTTTTTTCATAAATAAAATAGAGAAAGGTTTATAATTGTATACAACCAAAGACGATATATGTATATTTACAAATCTCTGGTATAACTAGCTGTTGCCCGCGATGTTCGCGTTGCAGCGTGTTTAATGGTCCCACAGAAAAAAATTTTAGGGATAAAAACTACCCAAGTTAACCTCTTTGTTTGTGCCAAATTTCATGAATATCAGTTCAGCAGGTTTTGCATTAAGGAGTAACAAATAAACAACCAAACACACATATTTCCGATTAAAATATGAATAGGATAGGAAAGCATAGAAGTTTGTCCACCCGTGCGAAACTGGGACGGGCTGTAGCCTAAAACTCATACTTTTATTAAACGTTCGTCCAAGTATACTAACATTATAAAAGTATACGCTCTAACTTTGAGAGGAAAAAATGGTGATTGATGAGGTTTATAAGAGATATAGCGTATCTTCCTGCATAACATTATTTTCATTTATCTTTAAATTTTAATTGTATTAGCATTATCATTAGTATTATCATTATTAGGTGTATAGTCAATAAGTGATGTTACATTATCTGCAGCAACATGTTGGTTGATATTTTTTTTATTAAGAATGCTGTGCATGCCTTTTATTGGGATACATACAAACATTTGTGTATGTTTAAGTGTTATATTGTACTATTGTGTGTATTGCTGTTGGCATGTCGAAATAAAGATAAATATATTTGATAAGCGGCATGTAAAACATTCAATTTAATACATATCGTGTGAGAAATATCCGAGTCCTAAGAAACAAACTCACGGATATATTTTTCCAAAACAAAAACTGTCGACTTGATTCTTAAATATTTATAGCTTATACACTCCTAACCAGGGTTGTTGCGAATATCAGCATCAGCTAATTATCAGCATTGTTTTAACATCAGCATCCGCGTCAGCATCCGCATTAATCGATGCTGATTTTATTGCTGATATTCAGGTCGTGACATGTCCATTGAGTGGGCGGTTTTTTTCGCGGCGGGAATTTTTGACCAATCAAAGATCATAAATCGTTCCTTGTCATCACAATTGGTAAACAAACAAACAAATTGGTATTGATGTTTTTAAAGTAATTGATCTGGGAGCACGGTAATGCCCCCACCAAGGCGAGCCATGCATAGCGCAAGGGCCTATCTTTTTTCAAAATCTTTTGTCGATTGAACCCTCATAAAGTTAGTTTCCAGAGAGTTCATGTTCTCAGAACATGGTATTAATAATAAACTAATTAAACATACAAGGTCTCAATCGAATAGTTCTAATACTTAAAATTTTACTGATACTCAGATTCTTTTATTGACATTTATGATCATCCAAATGTTTGTCTACTACCTGAAGTGCGAGAAAGCTGAAATTTGGTATGTGAACTAAGTTTAATATACAATCAACAAATAATACATAATCATATGATTTCCGACCCATCCCCCACCCCGCCATCTCATAAAATGGGAGGGTGAATAAAATGTTAGGGACATTTTGAAGTCTCTAACAAATGTTCTCCCTGAAGCTTTCCTAAAGTGCGAGAAAGCCGAAATTTGATATGTAGGTAAACAAAGTTTAGTATACAAAAAACAATACCGTGCTTCCATATAAACTAATAACTTTCCCCCCACCCCCTAAAATTGGGGAGAGAAATATCACCCTGATTTAGCGGCAAACGTCATATGGTAATATCCATATGCCAAATAAACTATCAAAGAAAAAAAGACAAATACAGAGACAGAAAAAAACAGACTGTTGATGTGCAATAAAAACACCCCAAAAAAAGAAAAAATACTGAAAAGATTATTTAGCAACTTATAAAAAGAAATGAAACCAAACCATAAACCTTTCGTGTAAAATGTTGCCAAGACGACCATAAAAGGTTTGCCCGGTGAAAAGATATCAGTTCTCATATAGAGCCAAGCTGCTGAACCTACACGGCCTAGCTCTACCGAACCTAATTACACAAATTCTATGCATCACTATATAGTATTAAGCCAAGTCGCGCCAAGCCAATGTCCCTTTGCTTTAATCTTTAAAACTACGCAACGGGTTTTGATGCGTTTTTTTTATAGATGAGGTGATTGAAGAGAATGGTTTATATGTATATTTTATACCTGTACGAAAGCCAGGGCTAGTCAGTAATAATGTATGACTTGGCTGTTTCGTTAATCGTTACTTACTTCAGAAACAAAAAGACAAACAACAAAATAAAACGTTATAAATAATGCCTCCGCCACTAAAAAGTGAAGTATGGATATACTTTACATTAGTAAATAAAGATGTACTATTTTAGGAAATTATTACTTTCGTAATTACACCAAACTTGCACGTGAATTGGATAAGTGTCTGGTTTGCCAACTATTCATTTTAAAAAATCAGCATCAGCATCATCTGATATGAAAAAAACCTGCTTCTGCAACAACCTTGCTCCTAACCAACTGATCTATTATGACATTATAAATCCCTTTTTTGTTGTTACGTTAGCGCTCGACAACAGTATTCCTGTTTGGTGGGCATGGTAGACAGTTAATCAATAAATTAAGCACATTAAATCTGCAAAAAAACCGAGGTCTATTTCAATAAGCATGTCATTCCATCATCGGATCCAGACTTGATAGCAGTGGGACCACCTTAAAACTACGCTCTTTCAAACAAAACAGTAACTTATTGGTTTATAAATGACGGAGAAATCGAATAACATACATAAAAAATATAATAATCGAACTTCTTTTATCTAAGTCGGTTAAAAGTTAGCGTCGCAGTTTCAACTCGTTCCCATGTTTTTCGTAAAAGCGACGCTTTCTTATAATCGATCAGTATTTTACTACAATATCTTTAAAATATATATATTTTGAAAATTTACCGTAAGCGCGGTTTCTAAAAGTAACCAATGAGTATTATCCTCAGTTCCAGAAAATATTAAGAATAATAAACGAAAACCAACCATTTACTGTGCATAACGCATCGATCGAAATCCGCCACACACAGACACCATGGCAAATAAAACAAAATGCACCCCCACCTAGTCTAGTCACTAGACAACAAAGGGTAGGCGAGCCAACTTACCCTAGACCTGAGCCAATAGAAAATAGCCTGTAACACCAGGGTATAACTGTCAAGTGCGGTGCAAGGAAATGCAGCTCTCACTCAGGAAGTAATGTGTTAAGTGAAGTTTGTACTTAATTGCGTTTACAAATTTCACGCTAGATATAAGCTTAGAGCATAAATTATATATAGAATTTATATACATAGTCTGTGACTGATACCATGGCGGGAAAATCTATATATTAATACTTGAAGCAAAAACTTCGGACCTCTTTTTACAAAAATTGCGCTGACGGAGGAGTATGAAATTTGGCACACTTATAGTTTATGTGTAGGAGAAGTGCAGACCGCAAATATTTTTAATGATAATGTTTATAGAGTGCATTAATTCAATAAATAAAACATAACCCACACTACTATTCATTTGACACACACAAATGACTATATTGATGATAACGATAAAATATGAGAGATGGCGCACTAACTATTCATAGAGTTTAGAAGTTGGTCTTGAGAAATAAAGAGAAAGATCTTATCAACAAGACATTAGAATTAATTTCGACCAATGGTCGACCACTAGTCATAATTAATAGCACCTATTTAAAATATGATCAAATACTTAATACAAATGGTGTTTACTATGTCTACTAGTACATATAAATACCTACTTAAATAGATACCAGAATTAATTTAATAAACACCCAAACCCGGAAATGCAGATATCTAAATGTTCATCACACAAATGTCCCCGTCGGGAATAGAACCTGAGCCTCGCTGTTTGTCAGTGTAATTATTCAGTAAAAGTAATAGTCTATCTACTCTGTACGTGTATCCTTATAACAAATATACTTTATGCTAGTAGATATAGACATAAAGTGAGACAGTTGGCTAGACTTAGCCAATGTGTACAGCTGCGACAATTTCACTTTTAAACAATTGTGTAATTTCGGATAGCAAACAAGTTTTCGTTCCCAATAAGAACAAAACCAACGTAACGACCTGCCCGAGCCACAAAGGAGCTTGTTAGCACTAGAGTCTAGACTCCAGACTATACACTTACTGAAGTGTTATGAAACCAGAAATCAAAATAAAAACTTCGTGTTCTAGACATTTTACGAAGCTTCTCAGATCAGACGTTTTAACTCATGTCAAATGGGGCAAATTATCTTTGTGTTAAGGGGCCAATAAACAGACGAATTTTCTGATTGTAATAAATAAACATTGGTGACAAGAAATTATAATGGTGCGTTGGTTGACGTCTGACAATGATATGTTACGGACTTCTTTTATAATGTACTTCATTGCTGCTGCTAGTACTAGCCGTTTATTGTAAAGAAACGAGGCATAAATAGATTATGATAGAACAAAATATTTAGAAATAAACTGTCACTTTATTGCAAGATCATGAATTATATACAGGGTTACGTTTAAAAGACCAGCCAAATTTAAAGAGATGGTTGGGATTCGATAACACTTTTGATCTTTGAAGTAAATCTGTGGTCTAGCAGTTCAGTTGTTGGACTTGACTGCATGAGGTCCCGGGTCAGAATCCCGGGTCAGGAAACAAAAAGAAAATTGGGTTTTTCCAAGTTTCTAATAAAAAAAACGTTGTTCGGGATTGGATAAGTGCCCGGTTGCTGATAGGCTTGCCACCTATCACATTGTGGGACTTAGTGTCTTCGGCTAGTCGTGGGTGGTCTGGTTGCACCTCTGCCTACCCCTTCGGGGATATGGGCGTGCAGTTACTTTTTTTATTTATATAAATTATAATATCCGACGCGAAATACAAAATGTACTTATGGTGTCTCGCCGACCGTAATCACACGCGCAGGCTGATGACGTCATGACTCGTACTAGGTTCGACATAGCGTGATAACTAGCGAAGTATTAACGCGCGCTGTTTAAAGAAAATATTTGTAAAAGTACATATTACAATTTGGCTATAATATTTAGTCTAAAGTGCCTTGAATTAAAACTTGGCCGGTCCTTTGTCCGGTAGATCGAAATCACTAACTAACTCGGTAAGAAGCCACTTAGCAGGCTTGAATCAAGCTTACCGATGAAGGGTTCCCTAAATTTTTAGTTTCAGTTCTAAGTATGGGGAACCCCAAAAAAATATTATTTTCTACTTTTCTCTGAAAATCTTAATGATGTACTCAGATTATATCTACTTACCAACATTCAACAGTTTATTTCAACCAGTGTAAATCTTAGAGTTTTGGAAAAAAGTGGCGGTGGCATACAGACGGACTATTAGGCTGTGTAACGTGTGTATAAAGGCTGTGTGATGCAAATGTGCAAATATTACGCAAGCACTACATATTACATAAAAATATTAATATTGTAATTAAAATATTTCTAGTCATGAATTTTTCAATATCCTTGTTCCTGATCAAAAAAATATAAATAAAAGAGACTGAAGAACACAAACGAATTGCAAACTACGTTAAAAACGGTCAGCCGGCGCGTAGAAATGTCTACTTTTTAAATCACTTTCATATGGTGCGATAAAAAGTATAAAATCATCTGAAATGCACGATTATAGCATTAGTTATTATCTACTTATTATATTTTACTCGCACGTTTTTGATTTGAAATCTACATAATTTAAGGTAAGAAATTCACGCCGCCGAGAAACCAATATGGTAATGGTGCGTTTCCAACCTGAGGCCTCGCGCCAAAGGAAGTTTACCGGTTAACCTTACCATCTGAACCAAAACACGTTAACGGCAAGCAGTGATGTTATGGCAGCAGGAATAGGTAAAGTGGTAGTACCAATCCGGGCAAGTCGCTGCGAAACTCTACCACCTAGTAGGGGTCACGGTGCTAGTGACAGTAAGCCTATGCTCGCCTTTTACGAGCTGCCTGAGAGGAAGGCAGATGGTCTATTCTGCAAAGGAGCCCGGACCAACACGGAAAAAACAAGTTTGAGAAGTATTTTTCTATTTCCATTTTTTTTCTTAGCGTCTCTTTAGCTCTTTCCTGAATTATTGTAAAATTTATTTAACCCTACCAAAAAAGAGGGGTGTTATAAGTTTGAAGTGGCTGTGTGTATCTGTTTGTGGCATCAAAATTGTTATTGATAGAAATCAATCTCGCAATTTTTTTATTTTTTTTTCTTTTCTCTCGTAGTTCAATTTATTCCGAACAAAAAAGGCAAAACAATAAAGCCGTATAAATGCAATTATTTCAATTCAATTTTTGGTTTGAGTGGTCCATTAAAAAAGGTTTGATTGCAGCAGCTTCTCTGCAACCTTATTTTTTAGAATTAGGTAATTATCTTTATTTTGTATAATGACATTTCGAAAAAACATAGTTCTTCTTTTTTCTTTCTTTAGGTTTTGGCAATATCGTTAGTATTTTGCCATTAGTCAAGTAGAAATTTGCATCAAATTTTATATTTGTTTTATATCAATTATAATAAGTCATCAGTCATAAGTCGTCAGTAAGTCATGACAGGCTCTTGGGTAAAGCGGTGGCCTTTTTACACAAGATCATGTAATGAGATTTTAAGGTAACGAGGAAATATACGATACGCTAATTTCTTCATGATTATTTCATTTGTGCACTTTCACTGAACAAAATTGTACAAAATGATACCAAAATTGACTAATTTTACTCAAAATTAACACGAAATACAATAATTATGAAAAAACTTCGACCGATGGCGCCAAAACTCCAAAAACATAGTTGCAGCTGCTATTGCGGTTCTATGATTTTATGATACCTTCTTTCTTTTTTTAGGTTTTGGCCTTCACGTTAGTATTCTGCCATTAGTCAAGTAGAAATTTGCATCAAATTTACCAAAATCTGGATTCAATTATAATTAGTCATGTCATAAGTCGTCTATAAGACATGTCAGGTCCTTGGGTAAAGCGGTGGCCGCGGATGTAGTAAGATTTGGCGGCAACGAGGAAATACACGATACGCTAATTTCTTCATGATTATTTCATTGGTGCATTTTTACTGAGAAAAATTGTACAAAATGCCACCAAAATTAACTAATTTCACTCAGTATAAACACGAAATTCAATAATTACGAAAAACTTCGACCATCTTTTCTCTCGATGGCGCCAAAACTCCTGTGATACCTATGTATAAAAATATATAGACAAGCATACAGATAATTAATTACAAATAGATCTTTTAATCCTTCGTAGACCTAACGATAAATCGTATGATATAAACGGGATTATAAGAATTGTAATATCATTTCAGAGTCCCGTCTACAGTTCCTTCGGTGTATCTTTTCTTAAGTTTCTAATTAAAAATCTTGAAAGTCAATTAAACTTTACCAGCGTGCCTCCTCTGGATTCGAGTAGTAATGAATCGTAGAAATCGAACTCCGATACTTATATTGTTTTAAAGAATCATTTAGATTACAGAGGCTATTATGTTGAGAAATTAGTTTAATATTGAAGGTATATTTTCTTCTATATATTTTAATCATAATTTTTACTAGTCGCCTCTGTGGTCTAGCGGTCCGGCGTCGTATTAAGCTTCTTGAGGTCCCGGGTGCGATCTCTGGGTCGAGCAACGACAAAATTAGAAACTGTACATTTTCAATTTTTGTAATAAAGTTTTTCTAATAAATTTTCTAGTCGCGCGTGCCCTGGTTGTGCCTCTGCCTACCTCTTTGGGAATATAGGCGTGAAGATATTTTTTTTTACATTTTTTTTCTAATAAAAATAACGTTGCCCTGGATTGGACATGTGCCCGGTTAGCGATAGGCTTGCCGCCTATCACATTGTAGGACGTAGTGTCTTCGGCTAGACGTGGGTGCCCTGGTTGTTGTACCTCTGCCTTGCTCTTCGGGGATATGGGTGTGTAGATACTTTTTTTGTCCTTACTAATAAAACTTACGCACCCGTTGATCTGGTGTGAAGTTAAACACCAGTTCAACGGGAGCATAAGTTTTATTAGTAAGGGGGTAGTTGATGACGCGCGCCTTCATCAGTGTAGAATACTTACGATTTTCATTCAAACTTTCTGCCAATATAGTTCTTTGGGGGTTGATTTTTTGAAATGCCTATGTTAGATTTCGAATATTTAGCTATAGGCATATCAAATTACATTAAAATCGGTTAAGTGGTTTAGCCTTGAAAGAGCAACAGTTAGACAAAGCTTCGCATTTGTATTAGTATGGATTGATATCGGTTTCTAACACTATAGCGAACTCTGTAGCTATGATAACAAGAGTAAGTTGGACGATGTAAATATGTAGATACAAATATGCACTAGCAGTCACAACAGTTTTTCGTAATACCGTCATCTCTCCGTGATGGTCCGGTTTTCATAGGTAGAACAGACCATCTGCCTTTCTACTCGCCGAGGCGAATTTTCATTACCGACAAGGCCACTGGTTCTAATGTTCAGTCAATTTAATAAATTAAACTTTAAATTGAAGTAAGTATAAGTAATACTGCGCTGGTTGTACGGCACGGCCGATTTCCTGAGGAAGCTTTGGTGACGAGGCGAAACGTAGGTTGATTTCAAGTTAGTCTTTTTTTATGATATTGGAAGGCAAACAAGCAGACGGATTTCCTGATGGTAAGAAATTCTCATCGCCTAGAGACACCAAAGGTGGTAATGGTGCGTTGCCAACCTGAGGCCGGGGTGTTTGGCCTCGCGCCAAAGTAAGTTTACCGGCTACCTTACCCTCCAAACCGGAACACGTCAGGACATTATCACGGTAACATTATCTACACAGTATTCTAACTTCATATAAAAGGACGACGCGCGAGCTATACCTACGCTTTGGGATCAGGGCATGCACGCGGCATGCTACAATAGCGAGTGTGCCGCAGTGACGAACGGACGGTGTGCTGGTTTTCAATCAGTAACTGCGGGAATTTTTACTCGAAATAAGCACAAGTAGCTATTTAACATGACAAGTAGAATATATTGTACTGTTTTTGGTTGCATGAATTCCTCGAATTCCTCAATAACGCACCCAGAGATAGCTTTTTTAGATTATAGATTATTTTTATTATTTAAGGTTACGGGACTATAGTAAGAATACTTCGCAAACTTTTTAATTGTACCCAGCGATAATGTCGTGAAATACATAGACAAAATGGAGGCTATATTTCGAACTTCACTTAAAACTAAATATATAAATTGTAAAGTAGCTTCAGGTATCTATAATCAAGTAAAATATATTCCTTTTTCTCCTCCTTGTCTATGTTTCCCAAAACAATTTTACATCACACTTTATATTCGAATGCGGATTTTTTATACACTCAAATATAATAACAAAGCATTTCGTACATCTTAGTTAAGGCACAAATATTTTTCGGTCGCAAATTTATAACACCGATTTGTAATAAAGTCACATACATAATCATGGTTTTTTAATTAAATCTGTCAATCAAAAAAAGCACTTGCATTTTTATTGCACACTTTCTATTCAACTCACAAAGTATTTTAGTAATCATATTAATATTGTAAATTGTTACTAAGTTATGTTTGTTTAAATATACGGGTTGCACTCCGGGAGTGCAGGCAGAAGTAATATTAATGTTAATATTAATGTTGTGCATTTTTGATATTTAGAAATGATTAGGGATAATAATTGTGCATAAATGAATACAATATTCATTTATTACGCTTTCGTACACAAACATAGGGATGCAAACGATACATCGATCTTTTAAAACATTGATGTTTTAACATCGATGTTAAACAACAAGAAAACATCGATACATCATGCATTATCAACGATGTTTGAGCGATGTTCTATTGCAGTGCCATCTCTTTGTTAGTTAATAATCTATATATTATAATCTTAGTCACTCGCACGCCATTGTATTTTCTATTTTTGTCTCACTCTTACGCTTAAAGTGAGCAAATGAACGAACTGCTGTATGTTTTTCCGATTTATATATACTCACAGATTTTGTTATTCTTCCACTATTCATATGCTGGTACATTACAACTGTTTTATATATAGTATAGGTATATGTCTGTAGTTTTGATTCTAGATTAGATTAGACAACATGTATATACAATGTGTTTTTTTTTTATTTGAAAAATAAGGAACGTGCATTTTAACACACGTGTAAGCCTACATTTTTATTTGTTTATACGATTAACCTATATATAAAATGAACCTTATAATAAAAAATGTTTTATATATAATTAAAAACGATTTTTAACATAGTATCTTTAAATCATTGAAAAATATTTAGAAAATTTATTGTTTTTAAAAACCACATTTTTGGAGTGACTTCGTCGATACAAATAGAAGCAGCATTACGAGAAGATCAATGAACTTTTAGTTATGATACGTATGGATTTTGACAACAATTCTATGAAGATTTCCAGTATTAATAATAAATAAGCCTTATTTAATCATTTATTATTTGCATAAGTTTAGTACTAATACCATAGTTTAAGAACAGACAGTAATAAACGGATATTAGAATTGAAAGGAAAGAGCAAATTGATATCTCACTAAAAATATTTCATGTAAAATGTTGCCAAGACGACGACATAACGTTTGCTCTGTGAAAAAAGTAGATTAGTATGTAGAGCCAAGCTTCTGAATCTACACGGCATTTTTTTCTTGGGGAAATCCTCATGGATACCCGCCACTTTCGGGCTAAGAGACGAGTTATGTCGGACTCTTACAGATTAAAAACCCCACGGTGTCCACCCATTCGCCAGGTACCGGGGCTGCGGGGACGCTTTCGCACACATCCACAGCCCCGGCGGCGCTAGATCTCGCGATCCTCATCAGGCGGCTCCACTCAACAGTCGGCCACATACCGTCAGAAGTGGTACACGGAGACACATCTAATTCAATATTCAATATTCAACACATAATCTAATTCAATCTATATAGGAAATAGCTTTTTCTCACTATATCATGGCCGTACGTCAACCCTGCTAACATTTTGTAAAACATCGTAAAAACATCGATGTATCGATCATAAACATCGATATATTTTCGACATCGATGTTTCATTTTCAAAAACATCGATATTATAATATCGATGTTTATTATGAACGATGTTGCATCCCTACACAAACATGACAACACGAACATTCGCTCAAGCACCCTGCGCAGTCTAACAAATTCTCGATCAGTCACGTGTCTTGACGCGAGTTTAGAAGTTTTTACCCGTTCCAAAAAAAGTGAGCAAAGCCGCTAAAGATGTTTTCAGTTCAAAAACTGTCCCAATATATAGGCAGGAATAAAAACAGGTGAATCTCGATAATTCACTAGTACTGTGTTCAAGAGTACCTAAACTAATATCCGATTCTAATTTTCAATTTGTACTGTACTTGTATAATTAATCATTTCGCTTAAATTTAGATTAGGTCAGCCAATTTAAAAATAAAAGTATCAAGTGTACAAAGTGTAAAGCCGAAGCGCATAATTTACTACTATACCCTCTACTTTACTTTACTGTACTATACCCTCGTTTCCTCCTTTTGAGTTACATAAATATTGTATTACGACCTTACCGTAGTTCTTAGGAAAGCGTTTAAATTGCCAAGTGAAGTAGTGTTAACGCTATAATTACCAGATAAGAGGCTATCCACAAATTGCGACACATTTATAGAGTTTATAGGGGGTGAGAGACTGTAAGTGCGGGAGATGAACTTTAATACCTTATATATATGTTGAACTAGCGGCCCGCCCCGGCTTCGCACGGGTATAAAATATATATAAACCTTCATCTTTAAACATTTTATCTATTAAAAAAATCGCATCGAAATCCGTTGCATATTTTGAAAGATTTAGCATACAAAGGACACAAGGACAGAGAACGCGGCTTTGTTTAACACTATGTAGGTGGGTTTAGGTAAAATAGTGGTAGAGATCACTTACTCTGCAAGAGGCTTGACATCTGTTATGCCTTTGCGTGAGAAAGTACCTA
>NJDC01058199.1:88913-115466 GCA_002245475.1 Calephelis virginiensis | reverse complement strand
AACAAGCAGCATATTTTTGATAGTAAGAGATCCACGCTGCCTAGAGACAACACAGGTGGTAATGGTGCGTTTCTAATCTGAGGCTAGGATATTAGGCCCAGAGCAAAAGTAAAATTACCTCCTGCCTTATCATCCAAACCGGGATACGTCAATGGCAAGCATTGACGTTATGGCAACAGTAATAGGCAAGGCTTGGTACCAATCCGGGCGAGTCGGTGCGAAACTCGACCGATTAGTAGGATGTCAAGAAGACAGATGGTCTATTCTACTAAGGAGCACGTACCAACACGGGGATATTCCCAAATTTAAATCTAATATCTAAATCTAGTTTTCATGTTTTAAAATACTGTTGATTAGGCCAAGTTGAGATAGCGATAGCAAAACAGATTTGGTACCAATAAGCATAATAATTACTATCACTTTCCATCAGGTGACTTACACTTGGTTATTACTACGAGAAAGATAATGCTAAAATAATAGTGCGTTTTTTTATACCATTGCCTAATTTTTACTCTTATTGACATTTGTTAAAAATATTCCGAAAACATATTTAACTCAACATAGTCGGGCTATATTGTACTTATTACGGGTCGTAACGTCATCATTGTGTGACGCACGACCATGAGCGTATGCGATCGCGGTCGGCGGCGGGAGTCAGTTGAATGCATTGTTTGTGTTGTATCCATGCATCTTGTATTTGGAATTTAAAATTATAATTTGGATTCTCTTTTAATTTTTAATAACTCCATACATCGAAAGTGTTATAGATTTCAGAGTATCCCTCAAATTTTTGGTGGCATGACGATAGCAGCACCATCTGCCAGGTCCAATGGTTTTTACTATCCAGGGGCCCATTAACCATTTTCTTAGTAGGATTGATTTTCTGATCTTAAGAGATAAGCATGGCCTATAGATAGATACTATAGGTGTGCATCGCTCTTTGTTGGATGCGATTTTAAGCCATTTGTGCAAGTCATGAAGTTCCACATGATAGGTTTTATTTTAATAAATGAACAAAATAAATCAGCTCGTTCGGTTCTCGGTGGCAACAATTTAAGCTACAAAAGTTTCAAGTAATGTGGTAATACTTTTAATATTTTTTGGTATTTAATTGTTATTGATTCCGTCGACAGTTGTATGCGTTCATCATTGCAGATGAAATTTACAGTTTAAAATGACTAAGACTTCAAATATTTAAAATGAGTTTATGAAAATAAAGAAATTATGTTAATTATAATTTTAATCTAGATTTTCTCTCTTCGTTTTTTAATGGCGATGACCTACAAATATACAAATACATACGCTGTTTAAAATAGTGAATCTGGACCCAAGACTTGCTTTGTATGATTCTGTACTTATTCTAACGATGTATGGAAGCAAAAGTTGGTTATGTTATAGTTTCGCCGGTCATGTGGAAATATTGACAAAACAAGTTTGTTAAAACATACATAAAATGCAAATGTGGATGGGTTTAGTAAGCCGAGGATACCTAGGCCTAGGTCAATTTCACAATGAAATCAGTCGAATGTTATCCGAGGCTGGTATCAAGAGTCCCTGGAACTGGCGTGTTTGTATAAAAAGCTTATAAATTTGAAGGAAGTCAGTCAGGTACCTATGTAAAGATCGTGACATACAACAACCTGTAATCGCTGCCTACACTGTAAGGGAATTGGTGTAGATACAGGTCTCATTTTTTGGAATTGAAACACAATAAGGATATGGATTTGGTAAGAAATGTACATCGCCTATACCAAATAAAATACCTATATCAGTCAGTATGTTGAAAAATGTATTAGTTTTAAAACTAATTTATTAGTGCCTTACCTAAGGCAGAAGCTCCTGCAGTTGCTGATCCCGATCCACTAGTTTGAGCTGTAATTGGAATAAGAATAGATGCTTATAACTTAAAATATTGTAGGTAGAATGTGAGAGAAAAACAGCAAGAGAGATGATTTTTACCATTTGCATTTGCATTAGCTGAACTAGATCCACCTCCACTTTGGGCTGTAAAAATAGAAATTAAAGTAAAACTTAGCTTTAATGTGGTATTAAAATAAATAAATTGCTATGAAACGTAAACCTTACCACCAGCAGTTGCACTTGCGGTTGCTGTACTAGGAGCTGGTGCTGGGTTACTTGGCGCAGGTGCTGGTATGCTTTCATTAGTCGGTGGATTACTTGGCGCAGGTGCTGGTGTACTTTCGTTAGCCGGTGGGTTACTTGGTGCAGGTGCTGGTGTGCTTTCATTAGCCGGTGGGTTACTTGGCGCAGGAGCTGGTGTACTTTCGTTAGCTGGTGGGTTACTTGGTGCAGGTGCTGGTGTGCTTTCATTAGCTGGTGGGTTGCTTGGCGCAGGTGCTGGTGTGGTTTCATTGGCCGGTGGATTACTTGGTGCAGGTGCTGGTGCGCTTTCATTAGCTGGTGGGTTACTTGGTGCAGGTGCCGGTGTGCTTTCATTGGCCGGTGGGTTACTTGGTGCAGGTGCTGGTGTGCTTTCATTAGCTGGTGGGTTGCTTGGCGTAGGTGCTGGTGTGGTTTCATTGGCCGGTGGATTACTTGGTGCAGGTGCTGGTGTGCTTTCATTAGCTGGTGGGTTACTAGGTGCAGGTGCTGGTGTGCTTTCATTAGCTGGTGGGTTACTAGGTGCAGGTGCTGGTGTGCTTTCATTAGCTGGTGGGTTGCTTGGTGCAGGTGCTGGTGTGGTTTCATTGGCCGGTGGATTACTTGGTGCAGGTGCTGGTGTGCTTTCATTAGCCGGTGTATTACCTGGCGCAGGTGCTGGTGTGCTTTCATTAGCCGGTGGGTTACTTGGCGCTGGTGCTGGATTGCTTGGCTTTGCTGGTGGACTACTTGGACTTCCTGATGCTGAAATAATTTTAAATTTATTTTTTATTGTGAGTTTTATATCTGTGTGCATGTTAAATTGTATCTGCTTGACTAATATCTTTAGATATCTAGTAAGTGCATTACCCAATATGGGTATTCAGTAACATTACTACAATCTCTTTTTATAACATTGGAAGGCAAACAAGCACCATATTTCTTGATGGTAAGATATTTACGCTGCCTAGAGCCAACACAGGTGGTAATGGTGCGTTGCTAATCTGAGGCTAGGATATTAGGCCCAGAGCAAAAGTAAATTTAGGTACTACCTTATCGTCCAAACCAGGACACGTCAACGGCAAGCATTAACGTTATGGCGGCAGTAATAGGCAAGGCCGTGGTACCAATCCGGGCGAGTCGGTGCGAAACTCTACTAATTAGTGGGATGTCACGGAGACAGATGGTCTATTCTGCAAAGGAGCACGTACCAACACGGGGATATACCCAAATTTAAATGTAATATCTAAATCTAGTTTTCATGTTTTAAAATTCTGTTGATTAGGCCAAGTTGAGATAGCGATAGCAAAACAGAATTGGTACCAATAAGCATAATAATTACTATCACTGTCCATCAGGTGACTTACACTTGCTTATTTTCATACTCTAATATAAAAAATCTACATAAACCTATTAACTTAGTAAATTACAATTAAAGCGCATTAAAAGTGTAGAATCCCGATTTCAATTACAATATCAAGTCGTGATTCGATTTTTTTGACATAAACGTCATAACTCCAAGGTGGTCCCATTTCAATTTGATGGTTATCCGATTAGTGGTTTGTGAGTTGCACTTAATCTATACATACTCATACAGGTATATTTGTAAAGAACCAGCTAAATTTTAATGTGAGAAAGTTAATGCTAAAATGGTAGTACATTTTTTTACGTTATTGTCTAATTTTTATTCTTATAAACATTCGTTTAAAATATCCCAAAAACATATTTAACTCGTAGTGGGGCTATGTTGTACTTATTACGAGTCGTAACGTCACCATTGTGTGACGCACGACCATAAGCGTATGCGATCGCGGTCGGCGGCGGGGGTCAGTTGAATGCATTGTTTGTCTTGTATCCATGCATCTTGTATTTGGAATTTAAAATTATTACTTGTAGGTATTCCCTTTTAATTTTTAAAAACTTCAGACATCGAAAGCGTTATACATTTCAATCTACCTCTCAAATTTTTTGTGACATGACGATAGCAGCGCCATCTGTCAGGTTCAATTGTTCTTTTTACTATCCAGAGGCCCATTAAACATTGTCTTATTCGCATAGATTTCCTGATCTTTAGAGATAAGCATGGATGCGATATGAGGCCAATTGTGCAAGCCTACTGGCTACACATGATGTTTTATTTTACAAAGAAACAACAAACAAATGAACAAAATAAATCAGAGAAGATTTAAGCTCGTTCGGTTCTCGGTGGCAAAAATTTGAGTTACCTTAATTCCAAATACTGTTATATTATTTTTATTTTCTTTTTTTATGAAAATGGAAGGCAAATAAGCAGACGGATTTCCTGATGGTAAGAAATTCACGTCACCAAACTCCTAAACCAAAGGTGGCATTGGTGCGTTGCCAACCTGAGGCTGTTGTGTTAGGCCTCGAGCTAAAGCAAGTTTACCGGCTACCTTACCCTTCGAACCGGAACACGTCGACGGCAGGAATAGGTAAGGCGGTGGTGCCAATCCAGGCGAGTCGCTGCGAAATTCTACCACCTAGTAGAATATCACGGTGCTAGTGACGGTAAGCCTATACTCGCCGTTTACGAGCTGCCTGGCAGGAAGGCAGGTGGTCTATTCTGCAAACAGATTCCATCGATTGTTGTGTGCGTTCATCGTTGCAGATGAAATGCACATTTTTAAATTGGCTACAGCTTTAAATATTTTAAATGAGTTTATAAGAAAGAAGGAATGATGTTAATTTTAATTTTAATTTAGATTCTCCGTCTTCGTATTTTAACCCAAGTCATGCAATAGGTAGGAAAATGCAAGGGTATTTTTTTAAATAACTAATGTGTTGCTAACTTCGCAGTTTTTTCAGCTTTACCGGATTTTTTAATGTCGATGACCTATAAATATACACTACTATATTTAAAAAAAAATGTCTGGATCCAAGATTCGCTTTGTATAATTCTGTATTATTGTATTACTTATTCCAACGCTGTATGGAAGCGAGAGTTGGTTATGTCATAGCTTCATCGGTCATGTGGAAATAATGACAAAACAAGATTGTTAAAACATACATAAAATGCGAATGTGGATGGGTTTAGTTAGCCGAGGAGGCCTAGGCCTAGGTCAATTCCACAATGAAATCAGTTGGATGTTATCCGAGGCTCTTATCAAGAGTCCCTGGAACTGGCCTGTTTGTATAAAAAGCTTATAAATTTGAAGGAAGTCAGTCAGGTACCTATGTAAAGATCGTGACATACAACACCCTATAACCGCTGACTTGTAAGGGAATTGGTGTAGATACAGGTCTCATTTCTTGGAATTGAAACACAATAAGGATATGGATTTGGTAAGAAATGTACATCGCCTATACCAAATAAAATACCTATACCAGTCAGTATGTTGAAAAATGTATTAGTTTTAAAACTAATTGATTAGTGCCTTACCTAAGGCAGAAGCTCCTGCAGTTGCTGATCCCGATCCACTAGTTTGAGCTGTAATTGGAATAAGAATAGATGCTTATAAATTAAAATATTGTAGGTAGAATGTGAGAGAAAAACAGCAAGAGAGATGATTTTTACCATTTGCATTTGCATTAGCTGAACTAGATCCACCTCCACTTTGGGCTGTAAAAATAGAAATGAAAGTAAAACATAGCATTAATGTGGTATTAAAATAAATAAATTGCTATGAAACGTAAACCTTACCACCAGCAGTTGCACTTGCGGTTGCTGTACTAGGAGCTGGTGCTGGGTTACTTGGCGCAGGTGCTGGTATGCTTTCATTAGCCGGTGGATTACTTGGTGCAGGTGCTGGTGTACTTTCGTTAGCCGGTAAGTTACTTGGTGCAGGTGCTGGTGTGCTTTCATTAGCTGGTGGGTTACTTGGCGCTGGAGCTGGTGTACTTTCATTAGCTGGTGGATTACTTGGTGCAGGTGCCGGAGTGCTTTCATTAGCCGGTGGGTTACTTGGCGCAGGAGCTGGTGTACTTTCGTTTGCTGGTGGGTTACTTGGCGCAGGTGCTGGTGTGCTTTCATTAGCTGGTGGGTTGCTTGGCGCAGGTGCCGGTGTGCTTTCATTAGCCGGTGGGTTACTTGGTGCAGGTGCTGGTGTGCTTTCATTAGCTGGTGGGTTGCTTGGCGCTGGTGCTGGTGTGCTTTCATTGGCCGGTGGATTACTTGGCGCAGGTGCTGGTGTACTTTCATTAGCCGATGGGTTACTTGGCGCAGGAGCTGGTGTACTTTCGTTAGCGGGTGGGTTACTTGGTGCAGGTGCTGGTGTGCTTTCATTAGCTGGTGGGTTGCTTGGCGCAGGTGCTGGAGTGCTTTCATTGGCCGGTGGATTACTTGGTGCAGGTGCTGGTGTGCTTTCATTAGCCGGTGGATTACTTGGCGTAGGTGCTGGTGTACTTTCATTAGCCGATGGGTTACTTGGCGTTGGTGCTGGGTTGCTTGTTGCTGTAATTATATGTTGCATTTATGTGATGTTAAATTAAATAATCACCTCTATGGTCTAGCGGTCCAGGTTAGACTTGACTGCATGAGGTCCCGGGGTCGATTTCCGGGTCGGAAAACAAAAAGAAAATTTGGATATCCTATTTTCTAATAAAAAAATGTTGCTTGGAATTGGATATGTGCCCGGTTGGCGATAGGCTTGCCACCTATCGCATTGTGGGACTTAGTGTCTTCGACTAGTCATGGGTGCCCTGGTTGTGCCTTTGCCTGCCTTTTCGGGGATATGGGCGTGAAGATACTTTTATAATAAACTAATTTCTATGAAACGTAAACCTTACCACGGGCAGTTGCACTTGCGTTTAATTTTAATAGAAATAATCATTAAATTAAAAAGAAACACGAACGACAAAAAGTGTTATGAAACACGTAGGTGTGGGTAATACGAGATTGATCTTACCGTTTGCCGTTGCACTGGCGTTTGCAGTACTAGGAGCTGGCGCTGGAGTACTTGGAGCTGGAGCTGGGGTGCTCGGAGCTGGTGCTGGGGTACTAGGAGCCGGTGATGGGGTGCTTGGAGCTGGTGCTGGAGTACTTGGTGCTGGTGCTGGGATGCTTGGAGCTGGCGCTGGGGTACTGGGAGATGGTGATGGGGTGCTTGGAGCTGGCGCTGGGGTACTGGGAGCTGGCGATGGGGTGCTTGGAGCTGGTGCTGATCCACATGGCGTTGGTGCTGGGGTGCTTTCATTAGCCGGTGGTGTACTTGGCGCAGGTGCTGGTGTGCTTTCATTAGCCGGTGGTGTACTTGGCGCAGGTGCTGGTGTGCTTTCATTAGCCGGTGGATTGCTTGGCGCAGGTGCTGGTGTACTTTCATTAGCCGGTGGGTTACTTGGCGTTGATGCTGGGTTGCTTGTTGCTGAAATTATTACTTTTTGTCAGAAGCAAAGAAGTAAAGTCAAAGTTAACCTTCTTATTTATTATTTAGATGTTTTGGTACTAGTTTAAGATAAATAAGAAAAAGTCATGCCATATCGTTTTCTCGTTTCATTGTTAGTTTTAATTATACGTGACAAAGATGAGAGGATAAACTAACAACTGGTTTTGAACTAAATGCAGCGTTGCAACGCTTTGTGTGGCACGCCAAGTGTCCATTTGCCAAATCATATTATGATTGATTTGGATATAGGAACATAGATAGAAGAGTAGTTGGAATATGTTTGAAGTTAGAAGCTGGTTGAAGTTAGGCTAATCAGTAATCTATGGACACAGTGACTTTTGGAAATTGATGCTCTCAGCCTAACCCGCAAGGAGGATGTGAGGATACGTATGTGTCTGCTTACCTGTGGCAGCAGCGTTTGCAGTTGCTGTTCCTGTTCCATTAGTTTGAGCTGTAATTGAAGTTAATATAATTAAAATACAAAAAAGCATCAGTATTAGGAATTGAATAACCTTTACTTAGTACAAAATATTTGATTGTTTTATACATCTATTTAAAACTAACCATCTTACCACAAAAAATAGAGGCCTCTTTAATTAAACACTGTTTAAATTGACATCCAACCAATAACATGCCACTCATGGATGACACGTCATGTCACGTAGCAAGTCATTGGTTGAGTATTCAATTTTGGACAGTGTTTAATAAAACATGTGTTTAATGAGTGTTTTTTTTAGTAAGACGGTAAATCTCTTGACAGATGTAATATAAATGATCAATAATAAGGTAGTAAAGCAATGTAAAATATTAGGTACTTAAGTTTTGATATGTTTTGTTACAAAACTTGTACAATATGTGTATCAAAATTTATTTTCTTTCCTCAAAAAACATTTTGCTATAATTAATTTTAAGTCAGTAACCTGATGCATTTGCAGATGCGCTGGAGTTATTTCCGCTACTTTGAGCTGTAATAAAGAATAAAGTTGTATATTTCATTTTTTTTAAAACAGTAATGTGTTTTAGCCGTTTTAAATCAGACAGCCTCTAGAATAAAGTATATAACGTAATCACTACGTTTAATCGACAAGTTATCATTGTGAACGAATTTTTGACCAAACACACAAAAAATACCATCGAGAAACCACCATTTCCACCAGATATGGCTCCAGCCGACTTTTTTTTTCAACTGAAATTACCACTTCATGTCAATCCTTTTCAATCGGTAGAAGATATAAAACAGATTTCGCGACGAGAACTGAACTAAATCCAAGATGATAAAATCAATTTTGTTGAATAAAAACAGTTTGTGTTATTGATGTTTCTTGCCACTTGCTTACTTGATGCTACTTTCGTGACTGACTAGTCTAATAATTTTAGTTTATTTAAGTTACTAAGACTAAGAGTAAATAAAGTAATATAGACTAAATTTTCAGTTTATATAAATTGATCCTTTTTTTATATTTAGTAAAATGTAAATAGCAATAATGATATGATATTACTACTTGCAATTAACCATTGTGTGGTATTAAAATAATTCAAGTCACTTACCTGTTGCGTCTGCTGTTGCGTTTGAATTAGGTCCGCTACTTTGAGCTGTAATACGAATTTAAATCAAACCATGAGACATAAGAAACAATCACAGAATATACCCCGACAAAACCCATCCGATTGTAGCTGACACCCATCACTATCACATCAGCTTTCAAACAAAAATTATTATTGATATCGGTCCATTCGTTTAAGACTTGTAATGCTATGGACAGACAAAGACACGTTACTTATTTCCGTCGAAGGTTAATAAACAGGTCAAGTAAATATGAGATAGATTTTTAATCCGTCATACAAATGAGAAGGTAAAAATAAAGTATTTGATAATTGTTCTGACAAAATTCATAAATAAAATCCTTGTGTTTGTGAGATGTTCTGATATTTTAAATCAAAACTTGTAAATAATAGGTTCATAAAAGAAATAATTGTAACATGTTATCGTTTACAGAATACCGAACCTTAAACGAGGGTTAATTATTTTTTGTCGCTTTTTCACGCAAAACCACTAATTGCATTTTTTAAGAGTTCGTTTTACACCAGAAACATTTTATTTCCTTTCTCGAACAATGAAAAGTTACTTTGACGAAGTCGCGGGCGGAAGGTTTTGAAGCAAAAAAATAAACATATTTAGTATGAGAGCGAGACCTCCTAAAGCAGGCAGATTTGTGCTTAAAAGGATTGTCTCTATCACTATACGTGTTGATAATCAATTACAATCAATGAAATATACTGTCATCTCTTATTTTTTTCAATTTTTTACCTATAATATGCCTACATATATATTCACCGCAAGGCTCTTGTAGAGTAACCAAGTGCCATTTGGACACGATACCTACAGACTTGTCTACCTTCCTCGAGTTTTTGTGTTATGTGTGTATGACTTTTATTTTGTTTCATTTGGACTTGGAATGCTCGGAACTTCCTTTTAATGTAAGGTGTTATCTTATTGTTGTTATGAAAAAGCGTCAATGTTATTTTTATGATTTGTAAATTTTATAAATGTTACTGTGATTTCTCCTTTTCGTCTTATTTCTTGGGAGTGACAAAGTAACTGTTGGTTATGCTGAGTTTGAAATATATACATACATATGCATTTTTTTGGCTTTTGAGCATAACATTACCACCACTACTTGCATCAATTTCATCATCATTGTAATAGTTACACGTTAATCAGAACGAAATAATGATTAATTTAATAGTTAATTTACTTCAAAATGTACAACGAAATGATTCATATCGAAATCATATTGTAAAATACTAAATTATAAAGTTTGTATTTTTACCTTCGGCATTTGCTTCAGCCTCATTAGATTCACCTTCATTTTCAGCTGTTAATAGAAAATAAATGTTTGATTAAATATAATTCTCTGGCTCAAAAACTGCAGAAGAGTTTTTAGTAATATTTCACTGTTTACCTTCAGCTTCTGCCTCTGCATCACTGCTTTCATCATCCTCTTCTTCAGCTATTTATCAAAACAATAAAATGGTACATTGGATAACGATTAAACTTTTATTAAAAAATATTTAAATGTGAAAGATACTTACGTTCCTCTTCATTTTCCTCATCACTACCTTCTTCTCCGCTATCAGCTGTTAATAAAAACAAAATTATCATTTATTCATATCCACCTTCAGCTGTTAGACAAAACAAACTTAGGTATTAAATATCCTTGGTATTTAAATTTATGAGATATTTACGTTCAATTTCATTTCCAGCCTCGCCACCTTCATCTCCACTGTCAGCTGTTAACCAAAACCATGATTTATTAGTATGCATCGGTAGCTGTTAACCAAAACAAATTGACCAGGGTATTTAAGTACATAAGCTACTTACGTTCTTCTTCAACTTCAGTATCATCACCTTCACCTCCGCTGTTATCTAATACTAAAAAAGTAATGATTCATTAATCCGGTGGGGATTTGCTCAGTTTGCTACCAGAACAAGTTTTAGTAATAACTTACTTTTAAATTTGACTTATAGTCAATACTAATAATAAAGAGGAAAGATGTGATTGTTTGTTTGTAGTGAATAGGCTCCGAACTATTGAAACGTTTTAAAAAAATCCATTATCCGACATTATAGCTGATGAAATTAGGCTACGTCATTTCTAGTAAAAATTAGAAATTTGACCACAGTGTGAAGCCGGGACGAGCTGCTGGTGTTAAAATATGCCTTCACCACCTGCTTCCTCCTCATTATTACCATCTTCACAATTTGTTGTTAAAAAGTTATACAATGGTAATTAAACCGATATTCTCAATGTAAAAAATGTTATGGGTATTTAAATATATCAAATATTTACCTTCATCAGTTCCTTCGTCACCAGTATTATCATCTTCAATACTACCTGTTAACCAAAATGTAATTATTATTCACTAAATCACTGCAATGTTTCTATTTTAGTGTCCATCATCAATTGTTGAATATATCAAATTAATAATTTATTTTATTACTTCTTAATTTTAAAACTGACTAACTTCATTTAAATAAGTAAGCTACTTGCCTTCAGAATTTGCATCTGCCTCACTATTGTCACCTATAGCTATTAAAGAAAATAAAGTGATAATTTGTTACATAACTTTTAAAATTTAAAATTCAATCTACTATAAATACAATGCATACCTTCAGCTGTAGCGTCTGAATCACTACTACCATCTTCATCGTTAGCTGTAAAAATATGCTTTATAAAATCACTGAAAATAAAACTTGACAAAATTCATTTCACTAGACTTATCCTTTAGTAATAATATTTTTAACAAATAAGCGCGAAAGGGAAAGTATGAAACTAGAAGACAGGTTGGCTAACAACTTCGAGATTAACACCAAACTCTTTTGGAGGGGGGTTAAGAAGTCTCGGAGTTATTCGTCTGCCTCCAGAATGAATAGAATTAAGTCTAAGAGTGGTGATATTCTTACAAGCACGCATGACGTGTTAAAACGGTGGAGTGAATTTTATGGAGATATGCATAAATGTGCCCAAGATGCTGCCGCTGGCTCCCAGTACTCAAGTGACTCGGAAATAGCGGAGGCATCTGACGGCATCTTGATGGAAGAAGTTGAATGGGCGATAAGAAGTATGAAATATGGTAAGGCTGCGGGAGTAGATATGGTTACAGCTGAGATGATCAAACTTGGTGGTCCTGACGTCCGGGACTCTTTCTGGGTTCTTTGTAACAAGTGTTGGAAGACCGGCAGAGTACCCGAAGACTGACGATGTGCGGTCATCGTGCCCTTTTATAAAGGCAAGGGTTCACGCATGGACTGTACAAGTTACAGGGCCATTAGTTTGATCAGTTTAACATCAAATGTGTATGGAAAAATAGTTGAAAAGAGGATGCAAGGGATGTCCGATGGAACATTGTGGGAGGCTCAAGGCAGTTACAGGTCTGGAAGAGCATGTACGGATCAAGTGTTTTCGCTCCGCAACATTGTAGAGAAGAATCTGGCTGTGGGTCAGAAGGTTTTCTGCGGTTTTGTGGATCTCGAAAAAGCGTTTGATAGGGTTGTGCGTAAGGAACTTTGAGAATTTTGCTAGATTATGGGATAGTCAGGTCCCTGCTGCGTGCGGTCCAGTCAATGTATTTAGACTGTAAAGCATGCGTGCGGATGGATGGCAACATATCGCCTTGGTTTAATGTTAATATTGGCATCAACCAGGGTTGTGTGTTGTCAGCTCGATTGTTTATCATATATTTGGACAAATGTCTTCAAGGGTTAAGATCATTGAATGTGGGAATGCGTATGGGTGACCAAGTGGTGAACTGCTTGCTTTATGCAGATGATGCTGTATTTTTGGGCTCTACACCATCTGAGCTGCAAAAACTGGTCATAGTTATGGAAGGAGATTGTAAAGAAAAGGGCTTACATTTGAATGCGATGAAAATCAAAATAATGGTGTTTGAAAGAGGCGTAGCCAGAACGGATGTAAGAGTTTTGGTTGATAACGTAGTGCTGGAACAAGTGAATGAAATTGTATATCTTGGTTGTGCTTTTAGCAGGGATGGAAGGTACACCACGGATGTAGAGAGGAGAGTGAGTGCAGGGAATAGTGTGAATGGAGCGTTGGGTAAGCTATTTCTAAGCGAGGTTTTGAGTCAAAAAGCTAGACTTGCTTTGCATAATTCTGTGCTTATTCCAACGTTATTGTGTGGAAGCGAGAGTTGGGTATGTCAGAAAGAGCATGAAAGTAGGATGAATGTGGTCGAAATGAGAGCACTACGGAAAATCTGTAGTGTAACGCTCGCTGACCGCATTCGTAACAGTGAGATCCGAGAAAGAGTGGGATTGAAAGAAAGTGTTGGTGTTAAAATGCGAAAGGGCATGCTCCGCTGGTTCGGTCATGTGGAAAGATGGCAGATGAAAGATTGACAAAGCAGATATACAGTGCGAATGTGGATGGATGTAGGTACCCGGGGAGACCAAGGCTGACATTTCACGATCAGATCAATCGAATATTATCCGAGGGTGGTGTCAAGAGTCTCCGAAACCGGCGTGTTTGTATGAAAAAGGTTATGAATGTAAAGGAAGCAAGACAGGTTTGTCAGGATCGTGAGGTCTGGCACTCGATACTCTGTGCCTACCCCGTAAGGGACTTGGCGTGAAGATATGTATGTATTTATGTAGTCTCTATCATATCAATAGTTATAGTCTGGCGAAGTGGCGTTAGTCTTTAAAAAAAAATTGAGCACCTAAGGTTGATTTTCGGGCATAATGCAGTTTTACCCAAGTAAAAGTGAATATATATAGATGAGATATATTAAATTATCGATGCTTAATAAAATTACGCTAGTAAAGATACAAGTATTATAATATATCATTTCTATATATAAGTATCTTTGATTAACACCCAAATCACAAGTAGGTATATAACTTATTTCGGTTTGGGTGTTTATTTGCTTGGGTTTTGGGTTAGTTCAGTTTATTTTGTTTGTTTGTTCATATTAATTATTTATATTCCCTGGATTAACAAGAGCCTCTTATTTAGATTTGTATATAAGTATTTAACTGATCCTGAGGATATTTGATTAGTCCTTCATAATTGAAGAAAATAATATTTTTTTAACAAAAAAAATATTATTTTTTATTTTTAGTAAGAATAACAAATAATAAATTTGTTATTCTTTTTTTATAATTTCTAACAACATATTTGACTATACAACATAAGATATGTTCATTATCAAATCGAAATTACTTTAAAATATTCACTCTAATTCTATGTTTTAAAATTATTTATTTCTATCAGACGTAATGAGTTGTACCACTCAATAATATTTCTGGGTCTTATTGTCATAAATTCAGCAAATTTGATCTACTTCTAGTTATGCCTTTGGTAGGACAAGGGCCTAAAAAGGCCGCAGATTGTCAAATTACGCGTATTTCGGCTTTACAAACCCACTGGATACAAAATATTTATTTTAAGTTGTAGATGCATCTATAGGGCCGATTAAGTGTAATATAGAGTAAAATATATCGCCTCTGTGGTCTAGTGGTCAAGGTGTTGGACTTGACTGTAAGAGGTCCCGGGTTCGATTCCCGGGTCGGGCAACAAAAATAAATTTCAGTTTTTCCAATTTTTGAATCAAAACAATGTTGCTCGGGATTGGATATGGGCCCGATTGGAGATAGGCTTGCCACCTATCACTCTGTGGGACTTAGTGTCTTTTTGCTTACCTCTTCGGGGATATGGGCGTGATGATACTTTTCTTTTTTTAGAGTAAATAATGTTAATTAATAAAGTATTATTTTAAAAGTATCTTTCAGAGTTTACCTATTGCAAACGAATTGATATTGAATTTTTGTTATTAAGATATTTATTGACACAACTTACCTGAAGCATCTGCTCCTGCGTTACTTTCGCTATTGTCACCTTCAACTGTTGATTTAAATATAAGGTTTTTATTCATTTCACTACCACAGTTTTGCCAGAGTTTGAAGATTTTATTAGCTAATTACTTGTCTTTACGTAACGACGGGTAGTCATAAATTTAATAAATATCTTGCATGTGGTGTTTGAGTTATACTTGATGATCTGTGATTACCGTGAACTAAAAAACACTGATTAAATAGTGATTAAATTTAGATGGGAACACGTTGATATAATGACCTATCTGCCCAAAAAAGATCCATCCAAGTCTGTCAGTAAAGTAACAATCATACAAAAAACGTGCTTCAAGTTGTCGAATTTGATAACCTCTTCTTAGTAGAGGAGACCGTGGGAGGTCGACCTTCACCGATCTGATAACCAGATGAGACATATTTTTTATCGAATATAATTTACAAACAAATATGCCTATAATTACTTGCCTATCTGAAAGTGCTCATGGCTATTTTTAATTATAATAATAATAATAATAAATTTTATTGTGCTTACTGTTATACAATTTGTGCCTAATATACAGTTAATGAACTTAAATTTACATTAATTGAGTGCGATTTGGCACATAGAAAAGAAAACCTTTACTTTCCGTACTAGTTTGGAACTGTATTACGGCAAAGTAATGATTCTCAAAATTAAATTAACTTTAATCGATTTTTTTCGTCACTTTCATTCTTTTGATAACCAAATGAATTTTATGTCACTATTAGTTTTTAACACACAGAATATGCCTCAGTAGGCTTGACTACTCATTTTTGTGTATAGCTGTACCTGGCAAACCGATGTGAACAGGTAAGTCAATATAGGTGACTTCATCGTTCTGCTAAGTTATCGAAAGTTATATCAAATTTTAAATTATTTTATTACAAAATCAGTCATAGAGACTTACCTGCAAAAAATCATACTTAAAGCATACATAATTTAATTAAATAAATGCCATGAGCACTTTCAGATAGGCAAGTAATTATAGGCATATTTGTTTATAAATTATATTCGATAAAAAATATGTCTAATCTGGTTATCAGATCGGTGAAGGTCGATCTCCCACCGGCTCTTAGACTATCTATTTTCGAGATGGATAAACATATTAATCTTATCAAACTCTAAAAAAGTTAACATATAAATTAGTCTCTAGATAGGGACGTATGCTATTTTTGCCGACTACAGTAAATGAGAAGGTTCCCAATTCGATTGTTTTTTTGTATGTTTGTTACGCGATTACGCTTTCAATAGTCCACCGATTTTTTTTAGAAATATAGATAGTCCGGAATTCAGAGGTAGATCATGATTCTGAGGTAGTTTCATATTAGTTTAATCATGATCCGACGTGTGGTTTTTTAGTTACAATAATGTATCAATTTATCACCTATCTTGAAGACCTCATCATTATCCTTATGTCTCTATAGCGTTTCGGCGGGAGAAAAACAGCTAGTCAATTATGAATTAAGATTGCTGTTGTTTTCATAATGATGATTTGACTTTAAAACATTTATTACCTAATGCTGCTCCAGCTGCATTGGCACTGTTGCCTGATCCTGTACTATTAGCTGTAATTAAAAAAAACTTTACTGTTATACAACATTTTATTAATTAACTATAACTCTTATACATTGCACTTTCTCATTTTACAGTATTTTTAATTCTATGTTTTTCATTTGGTTTCCCGTTTAAAATGCGATTTTGTACATGCACTATAATTTTCAAAAACCTTTATATACTACCCACTACTCGTTGCTGTAGCTAAGGTTTTTCTTGTATTATAATAAGATTGCGTCTATACTTTAGATGTAAGCTAGTTTATCTTTCAAGTTGAATCTTACTGCACAGGCTGTGCAATTTTAGTTGAAATCGGTTAAGGATAATATCGTTTAATTGCGGAGATGAATATATATTGTTAGGAGCAAAGACAATTTGATCATATTTAAAACGATCACATACATCAGTCTCCATGTCCGTAAATTGTACTACAGACAGACAGACAGATCGATTAACGTAAGATTAAGTGACAAAAATGACTAAACACTGTTATATCACAGGGAAGTGTCAAAAACAGTCAAACTGAGAAACGCTGGCTGGATATGTAGAAGTAGAAGACTTGTTTGGCTATGGACTCATGAGTAAAGATATCAAATGTCTGTATCATTTTGATGATTGAGGTATGCAAAGTAAGCATAAGAAAGTGAAAAGTAAGGATAAACCTAGATAAATTACTAAATGCCTCATTTTGTCACATGTCTTTTTACATTAGATCACAAACTTTAATTTGAGAAAATTTCTACTTGTAAAATATATATATAAATATTTTTGATACATTTTTTGAATGTATACAAATATTTAATTTACGTTAAATTAAAAACTAAATACGTCTCTTACCGGCTGCAGCTGCGTTTGCTGATGAGTTATTTCCGCTAGCTGTGGCTATAATTGAAATGAAATAGTTTTAATTTAAAGTATTCACAGTTAAATATCATTCATAAATCAGTAAGTTTCGTTAAACATTAAAAAAGGATTTGTGTGACATAAATTGATAAGAAGATAATTTAAACGCAACTGTAAAAACTCTAGTCAGCTTTTGTAAGTATAACACGTCACGATTTGATAAATATTTTTCCGAAATACAGCTAATAATTTCGAGACGATCCGCATAGATTTTATCAACATAGAAGAATTATACTTATACATCATGATAGATCATCTGCCTTTCTAAAAAATAAACTATTAATTATTATATCTAAACTATATAACATTTACATTTGTATGGGACATACATTTTAAAACAAAACATATTCCTTTTTGCGGAAGTTATATTTACTTAGAAAATAATAAAATGTTAATCGCATATCAAATAAAGTAGATATTAATGTTTACAATTGTTTTATCGTGATTTCTAGTTAAAATTAAAATTATTATTGTGTTAGGAAATAGTGAATTTATTTTGCAAGTGAAGTTAAAAACTAAATACGTTTCTTACCAGCTGAGGCTGCGTTTGCAGATGTGTTGTTTCCACTACTTTGGGCTGTAAATAAAATTAAACGTGTATAATTAACTCAAAAAAATTATTTAGCGTGCATGCACAAATACTTTGGAATAGAGTAGGTATATTAGGACATTCTTAACAATAAAAAGGTTTTAATATCATTTCCTTGCATTGTGAACGTCTGATGTCTTTTTAAGTTTCTTTTAAAACTTTTTTTACTTAAGGGAAATCCTTACGGATACCCGAACTCAAACCGACTAAAAATCATAACATTGCCCGGTTGGGAGCGGGGAGTTGGGAACGGACCTATATTCACCATCGCAGGTTAATTATGATCTGAAAGTAACGAAACGTAACTAATATTTTCAAAAAATGAACAGATTTAACTACCGAAAACCAGAACCTAGTTAGATATCTTACTATTCGTACAAAAAACTCGTGTCCATACGAAGTGTCCATAGTGTACAAAACGAGCCTTTTCTCGAATATAGGAACCGGGCATTTTAGAATAACTGAATACGTCATTTCAGCACCCCGTCAGTTAATCATCACTGTGGTCTAGAAGTCCGGTATGGGATTTGATTTTATGAGGTCCCGGTACAGACATAAATCAAATGTATTTTACCAATTTTCAAATAAAAATAACGTAGCCTGGGATTGGATATGTGTCTGCTTGGCGATTAATTCGTCACATATAACATTGTGGGACTTAGTGACTAATCGTGGGTGCCAGGGTGCCGATGTCTAAACTTTCATATTTCTTAAGTTTATACGTAACTTACCGTTAGCAGCTGCGGCTGCGGTAGAGTTTGTTCCATTAGTTTGAGCTGTAATTGAAATGTATAAATATTAAATTAATATCTCTCACTAACTGTTTAACCATGATTTAGTCGGCGCAGAATAAATTTTCATACAAACTTACATCAACTGTATTAGCCCCTAGGGGCTGATTTTTGAACAAGTAACCTAAATATAGGTTCTTTATCTCTATGCATATAAATATTCATAATAATCGGTTTTGCGGTTTAATCGTAACAGAGCAACAGACAGGCAGACTTTCGCACTTAATAGTATATACTATTTGTAAGAAAACTTTAAATGTAATTGTCATTAATATTTTTTATAAAATCGTTAAAGTAAACACATGTTGAAAATGTATGTTTTTCTAAATTATAACTAGATAAGCCGTAAATTTAAATGGAAACTGGCCCATAGTGTATAAATTGTTTTTTCTTGCTTACTATTATCTTTTATTAAAGTTAGCAATGTCACTTACCCACCGCGGCTGCAGCTGCTGTCGAGTTAGGTCCAGTACTTTGAGCTGTAATGTGAAAATAGTAGTGAGTACATTGAAGTGTATTTATAGCCTATGATCTGTATTAGAAACTTTTGCTTATATTTTTCAGAGATGAAATGTTTTACTTCTAATTTAATATACATGTCATAAATCAAAAATACGTATATGTTTTTGACCTAAATATACATATTAAGTAGAGTAGGTATTAAAGACCATCCCTGCTTTTTAAATAATTAATTAGTACCACTAAATCCCGATATCATTCAATTAAGGATAAGATTTACACATATCTGCTAACATATTTTATAATCAACTCCCTAAAAATAAAACCCGTCACAACTATCAGAAGGGCTGTCACTATACAGATTATGTAACAATATTATATTTATCAAAATAAAATTAAGAGGTTTTAGCACATTTACTCTTAACATACCTACCTTGAAAAAATGGTTTTCATTAATAAAACAAATGACTGAAGTCGCTTTTAATCCAGAGCTTCGACTATTACATGTTAGCTGTCAAATTAAATTAATAGGTGCCAACATTCTTTTGCCATTTGCGAATTTGTAATTTATTTTATTTTCCGTTAAAATAAACCTAAGAACTACATATCTTAACATAAAATGGCATTCACAAAAAGATGAATGACGCTGCTTCCACGTCAGATCTTTGACTGTTACATGTTAGCTATCATATTAAGTGGATAGTACCTATATTCGTTTTTTATTTACCAAAGTTTAATGAATTTTCTTTTCGATTAAATAAAATTAAGAACACTTACCAGCTACAGTAGCATTTGCAACAGATCCGGGACCATTACTTTGAGCTGTAGGTAGCAAAAATGTTTTCTTTTTAATTTTTTTAAAATTTACTTCATGTCTTTTCTATAAATGTTAGAAAACAGTTTTTTATCTGTTTATAAACTATAACAAACCTACTTATAACATATTTTAAATTCTAAAACAGATGAATAAAAATTGCTTTTAATACAAGGTGTTTGATTATTGCAAATTAACTCTCAAATCATACGCATGATTTTATTTTTTATTGAACTAAGAACATTACTTACCGGCTGAAGAAGCATTTGCAGCAGATCCTGGTCCATCACTTTGAGCTGTAAGTCATGAAATCTCAATTTTTAATTGGCTTTTTGAATATCACCCTTATTTTTCTATTTCGTTGGTTTAACATCAATAAGTGGTCATTTTTGTTTGCCTTATATAGGTCACAAAAATTATTACCATTTATAACGCTTTTCATAGACGAGTCAAGTTTGTTTTGAATATTACTTATCATCGTCGTTTGGTTGAATTCCATTAAAGATACTATTTATAAATAACACTTGTTTAACAGTTTATTTTATCATTTTTAGCCTATCAGTTTAGCTATTTAAGCATCATCAGGCTGATCACAATTAAAGTTAAAAAATACTGTTCATATGGCATCGACCTACATGATTATTATGGTTACCATACAACCATTGTTACTCTGTGTACAGTGTTTGTCATGTTTCATGCAGATAAATTAGAAAAGTATAAACTTTTATTTTTGCTCGAAAACTATTGGTAAATACTATTCAAAGGCAAAACGATGTTTGTAGTCTGAGGCTTCCCTAGTGTTTTGGCTTCTTTCCTCTTCCAGAGAGATCATTTAAACAATTAATGACTTGTATTTCTTCGTGGAAAATTTTGTAATTATCGATCCAGGTGCTTAAGTTTAATTCTGGATTCAATAAATGTAATATTTTACACATGTATTAGTGTTTTTGTATTGTATTGTATTTGTATTGTATTAGTGTGAAAAATCCTGTTTGACGAACTGTTGATCTTTCAAGTATTTTAGGGCTAAGTATAGTGACGCCAGATAAGTCTGCGCGCAAAGGTGGGCGTTGTTACAGTTGGATAAGAAAGAAATGTTCACCGTCACGTTTTATGAAAATCTATTATCAGTTCTCAGCATGTGTGACAACTTATAAACATTTTGTTTTATTCACAGCAACCATTTAATTTATGTATATTAAACTGAGTTTAACGGCTACCGTTACATCTGTGTTACTTAAATGTATTACTTATTCTCCTTTATTCTTATTTACGAATTAAATATATTAATTATGACCAATTAGTTGTTAGAGAGGGTAACGTAAACACATGGATCTACTGATCAACAGCGAGACTCGGGTTCGATTCCCGAATTTTCAGGAATTTTTGTGATGAACTTTAAACGTTTGCATTTCTGAGTCTTGGTGTGTCATAAATTTGTTATGGGTATATATTTGAGTATTTCTGTGTATTCGAATCGTTGACTACACCCAAAACCCACAAAGTAGTTCAATTTTTTTCCACGCGCAAATTTATCTGGCGACCACTTTAGGTAGGTAAATAAGAAAGACAAAGAAGAAAAGTTGTTTTACCTAGTGAGGCTGTATTTGCGCTACTTCCTTCGCCTTCAGCTGAAGATAAATTAAATAAAAAAATTAAAAAATGATCACGATTTTTGCCAACAAAAAATAATAATTTTAAAATTTATTTATATGCAATTAAAAACGATGAAAACAGACTATTTGTTAATTGTAGACAGACTGATAGTGAAAATTTGTCACTAACCAAAACATAAAACCACACCGTTGAAATCAGTTAATTGTTTGTTGATTTTTTGTTTTTAATTATTTTTATTAGCATCAACATACCATGATCCACTAATGATTATATTATAAAATAACAATTAAAAGCAGTGTAGAAAGAATGATTAGACTTCAGAGTCAAAACTCAAAATATTATTGTTTGTATAAAAAAATTATCTTCACGCCCATATCCCCGAAGAGTAAGGCAGAGGCACAACCAGGCCACCCACGACTAGCCGAAGACACTAAGTCCCACAATGTGTTAGACCTGTGGCAAGCCTATCACCAACCGGACATATATCCAATCCCGAGCAACTTTTTTTTATTAGAAAATTGGGAAAACCCAACTTTCTTTTTGTTTTAGGAAATCAGATTCGAATCCGGGACCTCATGCAGTCAAGTCCAACAACTGAAAAACTAGACCACAGAGGCGTTTAGGCCTTGTTTAGCAAAAATCAGTTTCTATTAAAAGTTATTTACAATTGAAAGTGAACTGTAAGACCTGGTTTGATAAAATGTGCTTACTTGTTCATGTGCTCATTTTTGGTACATTATCTTTTGATAATCAATCAACTATCATTATCTATATCTATACCAATATTATAAAGAGGAAATATTTGATTTTTTGTTTGTTTGTTAATAGGAATAGGCTCCAAAACTGGACTGATTTCAAAAATTCTTTCACCCTTAGAATGCTACATTACACCTGAGTGACATAGGCTTTGTTTCATCAAAATCGGTGCAGTAAAAGCCAAATTACGCAAGCGAAGATGCGTGAAACTGCTAGTTATAAATAATTATGTGGCATGTGAAGCAAATGACATTTTGTAATCAAGGTACGACGCCAACCCTAAACTAGAACTGGTAAACTTTTTAGATACGAATTCTATGCCTACCTTGACTGGAATCTCTGTGCACGCTCCTGACTACAAACTATTACAACAGAGACAATAAGCGTGGTACTATTGTGTCACCTTTCCATATCGGGGAGTAAACCCAAGATTTATTAGTGGTCAATGTCCTTTAGCGTATCCGTTAACGGGGCTACACCAGCATTCAAAAATAAACGTCAACTAAGACCAAAAACTTATTTAATTTTTGCTTACCTAAAGCTGCCGAATTTGCTGAGCTTGATCCTCCATTTTTACTCTGGGCTATAAATAAAACAATTCACTCTCAAATTTCGAAAATTTAAAACCCATAACATGATAAATATTGGCTGAGAGCCTCGACTACCCAAACAGTACATATTATTTAGAGCTGAAAGTTTCTCATCATTTGCTTTTAACACAGGTAATACAAACGTATTAGGTATCAATGATTAAAAAAAATACCAATTAAGTTTTATAAATCATAAAGCTTATTTTCAGGTTTGAGCTTGAACAATGTAAGAAATGTATCATTTGAAATCAGACACTAACTATAATAAAAAGTCTTTACCAAACATTTGAAAATGTATTATAATGTATTAGTATAAAAGTTAAATGTCATATACTTAATAAGTTAATTAAGTATTCGAAGACGTTTGAAAACAAGAAACTCTGTGGGCTGATTATGTAACACAGTTGCCCACTCAAAATGGAAAAGTGTACATCAAATAGCTGTCAAATGACGTGTTTTATATCTTCTATCTCCAGTGACCAGCAGAAATACAGTAAAATCTAAATAAAATTATTTGATTTGCAATTTTCCGCCAGAAATACAGTAGAGATAGCAAACAGAAATGACGTCATTTGATGTACACTTTTGCAGTTTGAGTTTGCAACTGAGATACATAATCACCCCCCTGGACAGATCCAAACCATTTGAACCTATTTTATCTACCTATACATACACGTTTGCGTCTAGATGCTTTTAATTTTATTATAAAATTAAAAATATTATGCTGTCTCGATATAAAAAAATTAAGGGGCCACTTTGGAATCACACCAACTTTAGAAAAAAAGAGCCAATAAAGTCTGTTCGGCATTGGCAGAGTAACTCGAAACAAACATAGCAAAAAAAATATACAGTCAAATTGACGGTTATTTGGAAACACACATTCGAGTTGATAACCTCTTTTTTGATACAGTTATAAGAAGCAAAATATCGTCAGCTTAGAGGTAAAACAGTGGGCCATAAACTATAAATAAAAGTTTATGTTAAACCTACCAGAGGCATTTGAAACAGCTCGACCGCCTCCTTTCGCTACAGCTATTAAAAAAAACGTAAAATTTATATATAGGTATCAACTTAATAATATTACTAATGAGTACATAAAATAGTTCGTTTAAGTATTTGTAAAGATATTAAAACTGTTTTATATGCTTGCTTCAATAACTATTTTAGAAGGTAATATAATGGTACACACGGCTACAAATCAAGTTATCTAATTGTAAACTCTATTCCTAAAGATAGAGACTAATATTCTTCAAATTTGGATAATTTAATGTGTGGCTGACTGTACCAAATAGTTTACGAAATTTGTACCATTGTTTTTCTGCCTACTATCTAATTAATGTTTTTATTACATAGTAACTTATTTCAGACTAATCATAAAACTAATATCAACTTATTTCTCTTTTTAGTGTCTTATAATATTGTGGCCTTTGTGGTCTAACGATACGGCGTCGGGCTTTTGAGGTCCTGGGTTCAATCTCTGTTTTGGGGAACAAAAAAAAAGAAAAATTATGAATTTTCGATTTTCTAATAAAAATAGCGTTACCTGTTTACCACCTCTCACATTTTTGGCATTTAGAGTCTTCGGTTAGACATGAGTGCCCTGGTTATGCCTCTGCACTTTTGTACCTACCTCTTCGGGGATGTGGGTTTGAAGATATTTTTTTTATTATACTTAAAACCAAAATGAGTATGAATATTTAAATTTTGGCTTTTACAATGGTTCTCCTTCCAGTAGAATTAAAAGTAATCTATAATAGTAAATGTAAAATAAAAATATTTACCAACAGCTGATGCAGAACTCCTTGAAGCTAAACAAGAAAACATTAGGATTAGTAAGCGCTTTTTTGCTAAATTTATTATTATATCAATTTGCTTTTTAAAGCTAAGTAAAGACAAGATAAAAAAATTCACACGTGCCTAGAGATTCACTTGTGATAATTTAATATTAAGTGACCAAGCTAATAAATCTTCTGACGGGAAGGACTCCATGTCGTCTTAAGCCCTAAGCACATATTGGCGTAAGTCATCCTATGCTACGAAACTGAACAAACCAATTGCGAGCACTGACACTGTGAAGACATAAACACTAAAACTAAATACATTAAATAACTTGCTATCGCCTCTATGATCTTGCGGTCCAGGTCTAGGACTTGACTGCATGAGGTCTCGGGTTCGAATGCCGGGTCGACCAACAAAAAGAAAGTTGGATTTTTCCAATTTTCTAATAAAAAAAAATGTTGGTCGGGATTGGAAAATGTGCCCGGTTGGCGATAGGCTTGTCACCTGTCACATTGTGGGACTTAGTGTCTTCGGCTAGTCGTGGGTGCCTTGGTTGTACCTCTGCCTACCTCTACGGGGATATGGGCGTGAAGATAGTTAAACCTGCTATTAAACCTACATCATATATACAGTATATAAAAAGGGTAATGAATTTGGAGGAAGCCAGGCAGGTCTGGAAGGACAGTGAGATTTCGTACTTGATACTTTCTGCGTACTCCATCAAGGACCAGGATAGTCTACTTCAAATTTACACAAAGGACCCGGATAATTATTGGGAAAAATAATCTAATATTTAATACTTAACAATTTGTTAATAAGACTATTTAACTTAGCGCAATTTAAGGTTTAAGTTTTTGGTGTTCCTGTCAAAGCTTAAAAAAGTACAATGAAAAATAAAACCGATGCTTAAAAATATAAAAACAATTACATTGGCTTACAAAAAAACGAACAGTAAGTAGTATAGAATGCAGGTTTATCTCAAAATGAGTGCTTAAAGCTAACTACTAATTGAAAAAACAATGAAACTAACTTATATAAACAAATACAAATATTAATAATGAAACTTCATTCTAGCTTTATAAAACACTAATACTATTAACTACTATTAACACTAAACGGCTGGTGACCGTGACTTGTGGCGCACTTTGGGGGAGGCATATGTCCAGCAGTGGACGTCCTCTGGCTGGTGATGATGGCGATGATGACTATTCCAGTTTTAAATATAAACGAAAGTAACTAGACAAAAACATTGCGGTGAAATGAGAAGAAGAAAGTAGGAAAACCAAAAAGAAATTGATGATGTGTCAGTTGTTTTACAAACATACACTTTAAATTTTTCACAAGGTCAATGGGTCAAACATTTTTCTTTCTTTACATATGGCCTTTATTGCCTCAGGCACAATAATTCCGCCAATGTTTTGAGGTGAAAGAGACACAGGAGAACTTCTTTGCTTTACGGATTCAAAGCTAAGAAATACCCAAAATACAGACACCAACAGATTACATATATTACATGCCGTCACTCACATTACTACAGCACAGATACTCAATGTTAAAAATATGCAATCACTTAAGGACTTGCCAATGGCTAGATTTTATATTGTTATTAGTAAGGTAAAGCTGAAGACTTTAATAAATGATGGATACGTATCAGACAAAAGACACGTAAAGTTAGTAGGGCGCGGGATATCTTTTGGGAGGATTCCATACAGACATGACAGTTGAAGAATGTTCCACAGTTCCTTCGCCTAAGCCACATTCACATAAAGAGTGGTCTCTTACTCGTATTTTCTTTAAATGAACAGGGGAAGATGAGACAATATAAAAATTGATATTAGAAATGGAAAAATGTG